>JAABLK010001205.1:0-10018 GCA_012295415.1 Phytophthora chlamydospora | reverse complement strand
GTCGATTAGCAGCTTGTGCAAACACATCGATATTGGCACGATCATCGTGAATAACTTCGGGTGTTGCTTCTTGGCGTCTCAAATCACTGCAGGCATCACAGAGGCTGTTTGAACTATCTGGAATGCAAGGTAAGCCACAGCCATCAAGATACACCAGCGGTTGTTGGCGTCGGCAAGACTTAACTTGATTCATACTAGCCGAGCGCCGCCGCTACGCGGCGGCGGGTTTTGTGTTGGTCCCAGTATGTCGGCTGGCCCGCCTCCGCTGCGCTCCGGCGGGCTTTGATACAAAGTGTAAGATAAAAGAAAGTCCGACAACGGCGGGGCTCGAACCCTCGACCTCCCACTCAAACGACCACGATTAAACGACTAAGCCAACACACGGTTCATTTGCAACAGTTGTGGCCAAATGTATAAATAAAAATATTGAAAATACCAAGCGAGTATATGCAGGAATATACACCGTTCTAGCTGTAGAATTGGTCCCATTATGTGGTGTGCCCGCCTCCGCTGCGCTTCGGCGGGCTTTTCTTTAAAGTAAATGGAAAACTGAAAGTCAAACGTCACCGGGAATCGAACCCTCACCCGATATTGACAAAACCCGTATTCGTTTCTTTATTAATCCTGCACTCATGATGGGCGGGATTACAGTGGAATCAGGAGGAGGCGGGGGAGGCAAATCACAGATAAAGAGCACTTTTAGGGTTGTAAAGTGTAGTTGTAATTTAAAAAAGGTGTGATAAGTAGAAAATTTAGTAGAGAAATGTAGTTTGGTAATGTAAAAGAGGTTGGAATAGTATGAAGGAAGTGAGTAAGTTGTATTTGTAAGGGATGTATTTTATATACGGTAAAGTTGTTTTCGTAAGTGACGATTTAGATAGGAATTGTATGTGTTAATTATGGTAAGGTGTTGGAGATTTGAAAAAAAAATATTGATAAAATATTAAATGGTTGTAGGGTTTAAGGTCTGCTGCACTCATGATGGGTGGGATTACAGTGGAATCCGGGGGAGGCGGGGGAGGCAAATCACAGATAAAGAGCACGTTTCTACCTGCAATCCAGAGGAGGCCTCCCCCCACACGCAGTGGAGTACATGATTCTGATTCGCTAAAAACATTCTAGGGTATAGCGCTGATTAGTAGAAAACAGTTATCAAGCACAAGAGCGCTTTCTTCTGGTCCGACACAGGGTGAGCTGCCATGCCACGTCCATGAGGGCGGTCCCGTCCAGCGCCTCTTCCGCCCCCAGCAGCCCCATGAACAGCTCCAATGCACCACCAACCTAGCCCAACCTAGCAGGTTCAGGCCGCTCTCACCCGTATGCTAGGCGTAAGCTCGGCCGTCAAGGATCTGCAGCCGGGCAAGAACACGCGGGTGTCCACGCGCGAGGAGAACAGCACCATGCTGCAGCATTATCTTCAGCGCCTGCAATTGGCGAACCTGGCGGATATCTGCACGCCACGCGCGATCTCGGTGGCGCACCCGGCCGGCGCCAAGGGCAAGAACTCCATCTGCGCCCTGGTGGAGAGCATCCTGCGTCAGGCCAGCTACAAGGCCGGCCTCTTCACGTCGCTCCACCTCGTGTCGCCCTGCGAGCGCTTCCGCATTAACAGCAAGCCCCTCGCTGAATACGTGTTCCTGCGCCACTTCAACACCGTCTGGGACGGGCTGGAGCGCACGCAGGACCAGAGTGGTCCATACCAGCCCACGGCCTGGTTCTTCCGCTCCCTCATGCTCATGGCACTGTACCTCTTCGCCGACGGGCAGGTGGACGTGGTCCTTCTAGAGGCTTGGCGGCCGACTGAACGCCGCGAATGTGTAGTCCGGTGGTGTGCGGCAACTCGACGCTGGATCTCGACCACACGCGCGTGCTGGGCGAGACGCTCGCCTACACCAAGGATGGCATCTTCAACCCCGACGTGCCGGCCTTCACGGTGGCACAGGAGCCGCTCGCAATGCAGATGCTGGAGAAGCGCGTTGCAGTGCCAGTGTCAGTCTGGCACGCACGCCGCTGGTGCTTGTGCTGACGCTGGACGGGTTCAGCCCCGACGGTGTGAACTGCAAGCTGGGTCTGCACGGCGACTACCAGCCCGCGAACGCAGTCTGGCCGTTGCGATGGCCTCGACTTGGCTGGATCACAAGCGCGGCGATGACGCTTCTGTCCCGCTGGATGTGGCGGCCGCATTGGAGCCCGTGGTGAAGGAAGGACCGAAGCACGCATTCTGGCTCGGCCGGGCGCAGCTGTGGGTGGACGAAGAGCACAAGATGCGCTTCTACATCGACGGCACGCACACGCTGCGCAGTCTGGAGTGCTGGGCGGACTGGTTCCGCCAGGCCGCAGTGCGAACAACGCCGGCGGTCAAGCGCGTGCTCATATTTACGATCCATCACGAGCGCAACGTGAGCCGCTGCAGCAACAGCACTTTGACCGCGTATACTTCTGCCCTACGAGCTCTTCGCGTCCGAGTCTGACAAAAGTGCACACGTTCTCGGAGGCTCTGGAGATCGCCGGATCCCAGGACGTGGTGGCCAAACAGTCACCGGAGGAGCTGGTACCGGTGGATGACGTGCACAGCGAGGCTCACCCGTGGCAGACGACGCTGCTGTGCGTCCGGTGTGGTCTCAAGATGCACGTGATCAAGGATGACTTGAGTGCACCGTGGCGGTCAAGGAATCGGTTGTGGACTGCATTAACGAACTGCGCGCTCTGTCTGAGGACGCTTCGATGACCGAGGGAGAGACCAAGAAGTGCGAGCAATGGGACGAGAACTGGAGCGTACAGGTGACGGGTTCATTATACCTGGGTGGCGAGGCCCTGGACTTCCTGGGTTTGCAGGAGTAAGCCAGACGCAGCGAGTAATTGGCGCTGTGTCTTGTGGGCAGGAACTCCATGCAACTCTCGTTGAGGCGATCACCTTAGACAGAGAGGTTCCATGCAGTCCTTCCCAATGATAGAGCGCAGGATCTGCACGACCACGTCGCCTCCCGCATGGAGAAGGCGCTGGGCCCAGCCCTCCCCAGTTGGAGGTGCGGTTCAAGGACGTGTCGATCTCGGCCGACATCGTTGTCAAGGTCGAGACCAACGTCACGACCGACAGCCCACGCTCACCAACGAGCTCGTGAAGAGCTTCCGCGAGACGCGCTCCAGCAAGCACACGGTCAAGAAGTAGATCCTCAAGAACGTCAGCGGCGTCTTCAAGCCGGGCACCATCACGCTGGTGCTGGGCCAGCCCGGCTCGGGCAAGTCCTCGCTCATGAAGCTGCTTAGCGGACACTTCCCGCCCGACAAGAACGTTACCATCGAGGGAGACGTCACCTACAACGGCGCACCGTCAAACGAGCTGCTCCGGCGCCTGCCGCAGTTTGTCTCGTACGTCGCGCAGCGGGACAAGCACTACCCGTCACTCACCGTCAAGGAGACGATCGCCCACGCCTGCTGTGGAGGAGGCTTCTCGGAGCTTGAGGCGCAGTACTTGGCCGACGGCACGCCCGAGGAGAACAAGGCCGCGCTCGACGCCGCCAGCGCCATGTTCAAGCACTACCCGGACATCGTCATCCAGCAGCTCGGACTCGACAACTACCAGAACACCATCGTGGGCGACACCATGACGCGCGGCGTGTCCGGCGGAGAGCGCAAGCGCGTGACCACGGGCGAGATGGAGTTCGGCAACAAGTACGTCATGATGATGGACGAGATCAGCACGGGCCTCGACAGCGCCGCCACCTTCAACATCATCACCACGCAGCGCAGCATCGCCAAGATGTTCAAGAAGACCGTCGTCATCTCGCTGCTGCAGCCGTCGCCCGAGGTCTTTGATCTCTTCGACGACGTGGTCATTCTGAACGCGGGCCATGTCACGTACCATGGACCGCGCGCCGAGGCGCTGGGCTACTTCGAGAGCCTGGGCTTCAAGTGTTCTCCGCGCCGCGACGTGGCCGACTTCCTCTTGGACCTGGGCACCGGCAACCAGTCTCAGTATGAGGCCGACTCGGTTCCGTCGGGCGGCATGCCACGCTCTCCCAGTCAATACGTGGAGGTGTTCACTCGCGCAGCCATTTACGAGCGGATGATGGAAGACCTGCACGCACCCGTCCACCCGAACCTGGCCGACGACAAGACGAAGCACATCGACCCGATCCCCGAGTTCCACCAAAACTTCTGGGACAGCACGGTGGCGGTGGTGCAGCGTCAGAGCACGATCACCATGCGCGACACGGCGTTCCTCGCGGGTCGCTCCGTCATGGTGCTCCTGATGGGATTGCTCTACTCGAGCGTCTTCTACCAGTTCAACGAGACCAACGCGCAGCTCGTCATGGGGATCATCTTCAACGCCGTCATGTTCGTGTTGCTGGGCCAGCAGGCGCAGATCCGTATGTTCATGGCGGCTCGCGCGGTCTTCTACAAGCAGCACCACGCCAACTTCTTCCGCACCGCGTCGCTCGTGCTGTCCAACTCGGTGAGCCAAATCCCGCTGGCCTTTCGGCGTTAATCAGGGTAGTCGCGCAAGGCATCACGTCAGCATGCCTTCGCCATGAAGCCTGCGTTGGGGCCAGTGCAAGATGGCTGGACGCGATGGCAATTGCTGCTGTTGCTTGCCAAGCAGAAGCTGTGGCTGCCAAGGAGAGAGATTCAATGGAGGAAGTATCGTCAGGCTGAGACGGTCAGTCCTGAGCTTCAGATCTTGTCAAATGGCGGTTGGTCAAAGGATCTTGCTGCTGTTCAGTCGATCAAACCCATAGAGCTATGCGGCGTTCTTGGCAGCAGGTAGAAGTCTGGCGTTTATCCCCAGCAGTGAGCAGCTCTGCTGGGCTGGGTGCTCCACACCTTCATTGTGGCTTGAATATTTATTGCTGCCTATGAAACTCGTTTTGGAGCGATCAAGAGAGCAGTTCCTCTTTTCGCTCTTCAATAGCGACACTTGTTGAGGCCTCCAGTTGCTTTCCAGCTCGTGAAGATCGCGCCAGCTTGCATCCATGATGCAGTTTCTGAATAGCCATACATCCGATGCAGCTTTCTGGATCCTATATGATTAAGTCCTGGCATAGAGGAGCTTTACTCAGAGGAACCACAGAGTGCTGGGCGCGAGTCGAACTGTCGCCTTTGAGTTTGTCCTTCACTCCATGCACCACCTCCTTCGCTCGATCCACAGTGGTTGGAGACGGCAACGAGTTCTCCGCGGCGTGGATCTGGTAGCTCAGCACGTTGAGGTTGAAATTGTTTCGCAGCGTCGTCTTCACCACCGCCTCGACGGTGTCGGGACTACCCAGAATGTCGCCACTGACGACGCCGTCATTATTGTCAGCTTTGCCGACGGCGTTCTCGATATCGCCCTTGATAGCAGTCTCCCGTCCGTTATTCTCGTCGTAGTTGCGGGCCGCCACCTTCAGCACATCCATCGCTCCCTCCGTCGCCTTCATCATACGTCGTGCGGAAGCCACTTCCGAGTTGGACAACTTGTTGCTTTTGTTGATTTGTTGGGCCACGTGCTTCAGTTCCATCGTGACGTCCTTGGCGTTGCGGATGTCGACTCGCAAATACGACTTGGCCGTGTTGAGGAAATGGTCGCCATGTCGGCTATCGTACTCGGAAAGGTTCTTCTTCAGCCCCGAAAGGCAGCTCGACGCTTCGTCAGCGGTCTGATCCAACACTTGCGCCAACAAGGCGAACTCGTTCTCGGCAGCGACGCTGCAGTCAGTGGGTTTGCCCGTGATGGAACCTCTGGGAGGCATTAATTCTGGTGTGGGGCTTGAATTGGTCGCTTGAGGTTACGTTTCGGAATGTGCAGCGCTGTTGGCTCTGCTTGCGAGGAGGGCATGTCGCCTACATGATGTAGGCGCCCGAAGCATCGTGGGGCTGAGAAAAGATGGAATACTGGCTGCATCCTGCGATTCTTCACGCTGAAGGAGGTCTCGTTTTAATATTGTGATGCCGGTCTCCATGTTCCCGAGCTCGTACATCAAGACCTCAATAAAGCGCGCAGCGAGTGGTATGAAGACAACAGACAACCGTCGCTCTGAGCCGAAAACTAAGGTGTCGGAGCGCCGTCACTAAGCCCTGCAAGACGATCAAGTAGTGTGCGACGCCGTTGTGATAGTGCTTCTAGTTCACGCACGAGAAGCAGGCGAAGAGAGCGTGTACTTACGAGTTGGGAGCAAAATGTCGTTCCCCAACGTGTACCGAAACCAGCGAGACGTGCTTGGACTCGGGCCACAAGCTGTGGATCGGTACTGTTCTCACTGTGCTCAATGATGGCAAGCGCATCACTCCACCAATTTCCCGACGTGCAAAGTTCTTTCGGTTGAACTCTTGACTCTTGGCCTTCATTAACCAGCTGCGAGATCTTGTTAAACTTGTTGAGCGCTTGAGCATGTGTCATGTCAACTTGGAGCAGATAGTATTGACGAATGCAATGAGCTCTCTGACCAAGCAGTGCGTACTCACGACTGATTGCCGTAAGGTTTTCAACAGGCAGGTTGTTCGAGCCAGGAAGCAGCCCAGTCGACGATATACGTCTCTCGAAAGCAGGAAGCTCCGGCAGCATACAAACCCTTTTCGGATTGACTGCCGCTTCAGCACTCTCGGAAGGCATTCCTCCAGTGTCTGGATCAGTATCGTTCTCAGATAACGAGTACAGCTGCTGGATGCACTTCTCCAAATTCTGCAGAATGTGCAGGCGTGGAAGCAGATCTGCACGGAAGCGCGGCCAGTTTGTGCGAATGAGGCTCATTTGGGCCATATACTTGAGCGCAGCACCCGACGCATCGTCGTCCAACACGAGCAGTGCGGCTAGCCCATTCTGCGCTCCGAAGAGTTGTCGCTGGGCTTCTTCGCATTCTCGAGTGGCCTTATTCAGGAGCTCTTGAAGAAACGCATCCATAGTCATCACAGTTTTACCTATCGAGTTCCCTCCTGATCCCCACACCTGCCGAGCCCCACCGACCTGGGGCTGACAGCATAGCTGCCGCAAAACAAGTAGGTCTTGCCATAAGCGATCGTCTCGCTCAATAACATCACTATCTTGCACTGACTGCCGCTGTTGTGGGATCTGGCGCTGTTGAACGAGAGAAGAGATACGTTTCTCCTGCTGGTCGTAAAAATGTCGCTCTACAGCAGCAAAATGACACCAGACAATTTCGCTTTTCTGAGGAGGGAGGCCTAGCTGGTCCAGCACGTGCTTCTTACCGGTGCGCCACAAAAAACCGCCTCCACTTACGACACCGCCTGAACTCGAGCCGTTCCACAGTAGTAAGTCCAGTACACGATTGATCGCGCCTCGAACAAAATTGTGCTCTACAGCTTCTCGGAAGAAAATTTGATCCAAACCTTCGAGCGCATTGTGTTCGGATTGAAGTTCTTGGCGATTATCGGCCTGCATGTCTTCGGCTGCTGGCGTTGAGGTGTATGGAGAGATTCGCAGGAAGCGTAAGTATCCGAACAGCTCACTTACGCGCGATGAAAATGGCGTGCCCGTGACTACCCATCGATTTTCAGCGCTAAGGCGTGACAGTGTTAGAGCTGCCTGTAAGCAAGTGTTTTCGACGCCGACCTGCGCTTCATCCATGCAGACTCGCCAAAAGTGCAGAGCCACAAGAGGAGAGCCCACAAACGCGTATCGTTTGGTCTGTGAACGCGTACTGGATCGACGATCTCCACCTTCTTCTGTTGGTACATGACGTAAATCTGCTGCCAATGCTTCGTAGGTTGTGAGTTCCACATCGTACTGGGCTAAGACAAACCCGGGCGACGCCAGCACTTGCCATTCCGCACTTGGTCCCGTTCCCTCCAGCCGAGTTCTTAACGCTCGAACGCCTGGGTGAGAGAGAGCACCCTCACGCACACGACGCGAGAACTCGTGCTCCCACTGCGCATGAATAGGCTCAGGCGATACGATTAGAGTCGTGCGACCGGCAAAGCTAGGCCGCTCGTGGCTCTGACAGTGGTAACACATGAAGCCACCACTTGACCACCCCCCTGCACTTCCATTTAAAGCTGGCTTTGACACGCCAAAGTTCCAGAGGCCGGGTGAACTAACAGTTGAATCTCCACTATCAATGTCATGAACCTCGTAGCCAGTACAGAGCTGGTGGTGCCACGTGCCACACAACTCACATTGAACGAGTCCCATCGGATGAGTTTCAGTTGAGGCACAGATACACGCCACGATATCTTTTCTGACGTCTTCATCCCCCTCGACAATACGCGGTGAGTGAGTTGAAAGCAGCTGCGGCCTCAATGACGATAGTCGGTGGCTCAGCACAAACGCAATCACTTCGATAGCTTTGCCAAGACCCATTTCATCGGCTAGTATACCACCGCGCACCACTGAAAAGTCCAGCCCCAGTGGGCGGAGTTGTTCTCTGGGAAGACTGCTCGCCGAAGACGCCGCAAAAAACACAGCACCAAACGGGTCGTACGCTACCAAGTACCCTGCCGTTGCTTCACTGAACATAACGAATTGTGGCAGTGGCGTAGATTGTTCCAGCTGCGGCTTCTCCCGTGACATCAGCGCTGATGTCACGACGCAGGTGTTGCACTGCGTCAATCCGTGCGTAAATTTCAGGCATGACAAACGTTTGGCCTTTAAACTGCGCACAAGTCGCGGTGTTATCGCCCACAAAACGATCGTAGAGCACTTTGACCTCGTTCCAGTACCGAAACTTGAGCCCCCCCCCCCCTTCCACTTCTGCTGCGTCCCCCTGTGCGTCATGTGCCTTCTTTAGGAGCCAAATCATCACGTGGTGCATGGCGCGCATGGGACTGGGTTGAAAAAGAACTCGCCGAACAGTTGATCCTGGCATTTGATACACCTTGGCGCCACTTCAGAGACCCTTGTCGGTTTCTGGACGATGAGCTGGTTGTTGTCGTGCTGGTTCTGGCACATCAAAAACTCGACCTGGAAGCACATTGAAAATCCGACAGGAAAAATGGCAAAATGCTAAGCAGGAACGCACAACTTGACTTACAGTGTCTTGTATGAAGCGATGTGCCATCAGGGCCTGTTTTTCTTTATACGACTTCATCGCTCTTGCATCAGTGCCCGCAATGATCTGTCCAAGCGGCCCATGTGTTGCTCTAGCGCGTCAAGGTGCGCTGTAGTGTCGTCTTGTGTCACCCGGCCTTTAACATCGTGCAAGCAGAAGGCCGACAGTACGCTTTTCTCGAAACCACGAGAAAAATTGGCGCGGTGCATTGGTTTCCACTTGCGGCACAATTTGAATTGATCCGCTGCCTTTCGCAGCGCCCGATCCGCCGCTCGTTTACTCCATCGTACTGCAATGTGACCGCCACTTTGTACACGATAGCGCTGCCACGCTACACGAATAAGCTCTGCACCGGATACACGCAAAGCCCGCTGCCATGTTATCCTATCCATTGCAGATAGCACTGCGTGTTCTCGCTTGGTACCCATGAGTGAGTCGAGAAACTCGGACATCATAAAAGAGATAAAGGCCAAGCCGCCTACAACTGCACCCAGCACAATTGCGATATGACCGCCAGACGTGATCGGGTACGCATCACCGTAGCCCACCCCCGTCATCGTGACAAGTGTTAGCCAGAGCGCATGATCTTCGCCATCTAGCTTGGACGGAAATGGTCGCCCAAAAATGGAGACGGCGGCGGCTGTACTCACCCATAGTGTCACGAAAAAAGTGAGAAGCACTTTTGTCGGCTTCAATGCAAACCATATCCGAAAAGTCCACCACAGCGAATCGAGTGGCACGTCTTTTCCGACGATCATGGAGGGCCTACCACCATGGATTTATCTGCAACTAGTTGCTTCAAGAGCTGGTTGCGAACAACACGGCCAAACCAGTAAAGCCTCGCCAGCACGACCATATTCCCGATCTCCAAAGGGTAGGAATACTGAAGCTCGCAGGCCTGCTTGCTATTCGTCATCGTCAGGGGTCGAGGACAAGCCGGGATTACTTCCAATGTAGCTCGGGGTAGCGAATAGCGTTCTTCAGCCAGATAGACCCGACCGTGAAGCAACGGAGGCAGGAAAATGCCACACAGCAGC
>JAABLK010001204.1:0-10023 GCA_012295415.1 Phytophthora chlamydospora | reverse complement strand
GGGGGGGGGGGGGGGGGGGGGGGGGGGGGGGGGGGGGGGGGGGGGGGGGGGGGGGGGGGGGGGGGGGGGGGGGGGGCCGGGGGGGGGGGGGGGGGGGGGGGGGGGGGGGGGGGGGGGGGGGGGGGGGGGGGGGGGGGGGGGGGGTGCTGTGGATGAAGATCGCCGACTGACAAAAAACTGGGTTTGTATTTTTAAAATTATTTACAATTTTGAATGTTGCGAACGCTGGCAATGAGACGGCAATCGCAGCGGCGCCACCTTGAAAATATATTTAGTGTCCGCACATGCTGCCCTTGCAGGCTGAAAGCGCGCGTCTCCAGTTCGAGCTGCAGTGTAGCGACAAGAAACTTGCAGGCTCACTTCTCGTGGCCAATAGCTCATTATTCAAACGTACTTCGAAGTACACCGCGCTTTCCAGTTGCGACCATCACAACTCGAATCTGGGCTTGCTAGCGGCACTGCGTTTTGGTGGTGCCTTCGACGAAGCGAATGCAGGCAGCCGAGCACGGCTGAGTCTCGTATTGCATACGTTGACCACCAATTATTTGGTGTCCGCCCTTCAGACTTGCGTTTTGCGAGTCCTGCGTTGCTTCCTCAGCACGGCATCAAGCCACCCGGTTGTCCGCACTTGAATCAACCGCGGTGGCGAGACGAAGCCTGCACAGCCGAAGGCACGCGACTGGAGCTTTGCAAAACGGCAATGCTTTCGCGCTGGCCTGAGGCCGGCGCCCAGCTGCATTGCAGGGTTTCGGATCACGAAGGCAAGTTGTGGACAGCGCACTTGAACGGCGACTTGTCACCCTCCATGTGGCCCTGGCAATCAAGTCCACGGGAATCCACCAAGCTTGGTCCAAAGCTCCAAGAGAGACCGCGACAGTCGCCTGACAACGACGGAGACGCCGGTGCAGCCGTCCGCGCAGCCCCCTGCAAGTTGAGCTCGCCGCTTTCGCGCCACCGGATACCGACCTTTCGAACTCGCTTTTTCTCAATACCAAAAATAGTTTAGTAAGTGCTTCTTTTCTGTAGTTACACTTGGTGTTCGTATGCAAGGGCGGAATAGGAAAAGGTCTAAAAATTGGCGCTAGTGACTCAGAAAATCTGCTTTTTCAGTTCCCGCTTCGTCTGCACCTTGCGGCAAGACGACCTGCTCACTCCAGCGCCAGCACCAAGCCTGCCCTCTTCCTGCCCTGCCCCACTCACCATCCAGAGCGCAGCGCCGAACCATGACAACACCCGCTGCCGCCGCGCAGCGCCCAGCGCACGCCTTCTGCCTCGCCAAGCGCC
Organism: Phytophthora chlamydospora; assembly: GCA_012295415.1. Lineage (NCBI taxonomy): Eukaryota > Oomycota > Peronosporomycetes > Peronosporales > Peronosporaceae > Phytophthora > Phytophthora chlamydospora. The sequence goes on along the minus strand of JAABLK010001204.1, from coordinate 8,739 downwards.
GCTCGTACACGTCGCCACACCTGGTTCGTCCACGCGCCAAGAACCACACCGTCTGCGGCGCGCCCAGCGAGGTGGCGCCAGCTTCAGAGCCCAAGAAGGCATCAGCCTCCGCGGCGCGGCTGCTGTCGCGCAAGACGCAGAGCTTCAGCGAGGGCCTCGAGCCGGCGTCGGGCGAGCGGCTCGCCGACATCGCCGTCTTCCTGGGCGGCTCGTGCAACCCGACGACCTGGCGGCGCGACGTGGCCATGCCCATGCTGGACGCGGCCCACGTGCACTACTTCAATCCGCAGGTGGACGAGTGGTTCGAGGAGCTCATCCAGATCGAGGCCCGCGCCAAGGAGACGGCGCAGATCGTGCTCATGGTCGTGGACGGCCTCACGCGCTCCATCGTGTGCATCAACGAAGCCGTCGAGTACATTTGCCGCGGCCGCAAGGTCATGCTCGTGGTGGACGACATCGACGAAGGCACCGAGGTGGCCGGCAAGCGGCTCTCCAAGACGGAGCTGGCCGACCTCAACGGCGCGCGCCAGTGTCTGCGCGACCTGGCCACCAAGCGCGGCGTGGGCTTATTCCCGGACGTGGCGGCGGCCATCGACGGGTGCATCGCGTGGCTCACGCAGACCGACGCACCCAAGTCTCGGCCGGAGATGCCGCGCCTTCGTAAGCGCTCCTCCATCGTGCTGAATAGCTGGTCAGGCAAGCACCGGCCACACCGTGTAACGTCGCGCTCGCACTCTTCGCGGCTGCTCAAGTCGAACAGCAGCGGCAGCAACAAGAGCGGCACGGACGATAGCGAGCAGAGCAGTGACTCGCCAGGGATGTCGTCACCCACGCAGGCTATTGTGAACCAGCTCGGCTGTCAGATGTTCAGCGACTACACCGGCGGCTCGGTGTATCTAGGGGGTAACTTGACGGCGACGTCGTGGAGACAGAAAGTCGCCATCCCGCTGTTGCGCAAGGCCGGCATCCCCGTGTACGTCCCGTTCGCCGACTACTTGCAGTTCGGGCTGTCGTCCGCGGCGGAGAAACACGTGCAGGCGCTGGCGGAGCACTTCCAGGAGATCGAGACGCAGAAGGCCATCGCCGAGCTGGTCCTGTTCGTGATTCCGCGCAACCTGCGCTCGATCGCCGCCATGACGGAGGCCGTGGAGCTCGTGTCGAGTCACCAGGCGCTGCTGCTCGTGATCGAGCCCGCGCAGGAAGGCTGCATGGTGGAGGACGGCGTCGCCATCACCGGTCGAGAGTTCAAAGACCTCGCGCGCGCTCGCGCGTATCTTCGCGAGATGGCGGAGCGAAATGACGTCGCCGTGTTCGAGTCGGTCACCGAGGCTGTCGAGAACATCGTAGAGAGGTTAGAGTAGCCAGGGCATTCGCCACGCCATGCCGACCAGTATATATTATTCACCCACGCCTTGCCAGGCTCAGCGCGTGCATGGAGGAGCAAGCGGCCTTGAAGCGGAGCCTCCGACCTCATGGCGAGCGTCTGTTCCTCCCAGACCTGGTCCTCGGTGATTGGTCAGCTCGATCCTCGCCGATGCAGCCACCGACCTCGGTCTCAGTCGCGATTCCGCCGGGTATCCAGCAACAGCACCAGCTAAGCACCGTCATGAGCGAGCAAAAGGTTGCCGCGCCGCCGAACCCCGCGGCGCGCAGGGAGGGCAAGGGCATGGGCCCGTGGAGAGGCAACGTACGGCGAGAAGTGGGGAGTGGGGGGCTCTGCATGGGGTGGCCAAACTGACTCACCTCTGCTGTATCTTTGTAGAAACCCGCGGGCTTCATCTTGCACCCAGAGCTTTTCATGGGCGAGTGCATCGGCATGGACGTGTCCATCCGCGTCATGAATGGCGCCAAGTGGCGCGGCGTGCTGCGCGAAGTCCGGGACAACGGGGACGTGCTCATCCGGCCGGCGCAGGAGCTGCTCTACGACGAGCCGGACGGACCCGGGCTGCCCGAGAAGCTGCTGGTCAAGGGCGACATCTTGTGGCTGCGACGCTACCCCAAGGACTCGGACAATGCAGGCGCCACGAACCAGCCGCAGGAGGAGCCGCTGGAGGCTCCGAGTCCGGCCAAGAGCAGCCAGCAGCCGTGAAGACAGGAGACACTGTAGGGAGATCGGTCACACGAGGCTGCATGGTTTGAAGAGTGAAGGTGTTAATACATATGAAACGAGAGTACGCAGCAGCCACACGCATGGGGAGGGATGCAAGCATGCAGATCGCAGACTAGACACAGAAGAACGGCACCTTCTCTCCAGTTAGTCCGACGACAGGTACACGTGCTCCACGTCGTCATCTTCGTAGCTGGACACGAGCTGGTAGCGCACGTCCATGCGGATCTCGCGAATATGCACGCGCTCGTACACCAGCACAGTCACCACGACGCACACGAACAGGATCAGGCACAGCAGGATCTGGTGCACCCACATGGAGAAGAAGCCCAGCATGCCGTACTCGCAGTACGTCGTGGCCGCGTACGCAAACGCGCTCGACACGTTCTTGCAAGCCTGCGAGGCTTCAAACTCCGTCATGAAGCTGCTCACGCTGTCGAGCTGCTTGCCGATAGGGTCCAGGAACTCTTTCTTCATGCGCTGACCGACGTCTCCCTGGTGCGCCGCGCTTGCCTCCAGCTTCTGCTGCAGCCCCGTCACCTCCGACGCGCTCAGCCGGACACTGTCCATCGCTTCGGCAAAAGGCAGCGACGCGTTCGCTGGGCACTCGATATAGTAGTTGGCGACGGGCGTAGAACCCACGAGCCCGAGCGTGTTGTTCATCGGCTCGGCGCAGAAGTCCGCCGTCATGATCGTCGACGACAGGTAGGCACCGATCAGCGTGTGCGAAACGGGCACGACGCTGAGGATGATCAGGATGGAGACGCGCAGCGGCGAGACCATGGCCCAGCCGACCGAGGCAATGGACAAGAAGCTGGCCAGTGCCACGGCCAGGATCGCGCCGTTCGTGGACGACTTGAGCACGAAGTAGCTGAACTCCCAGTCCTTGGCCATGTCCGCGTAGTTGCTGGGCAGCAGCGCGTCCGTCTGGTTCACCAGCTCCTTGGACGCGTGCACGAGTCGGAGCGCCTCCACCGACATCTTGAAGGCCTCTGGCGGCAGCTCGCTCTCGTTGAACGAAGTGATGAGGCTGTCCGCATTGAGGCGCAGGGCGCCGCTGGTGTCCAAGCTCTGCGTGGACAGCGCGCGCGCGCCCTGGAACAGGTCACTGGTGTTGGTCATGGTGTCCAGCACGACGCCGGCGCTGTAGTCCACTTGGGCCTCTCCCAGCAGGCCGCCGAGGGCGCTGATGGCCAGGAAAGTGAGCAGCCCGACCGCCATCAGCTCTACAGACGTCGAGTCCATGGATGTGCGGCGCACGAAGGCTACAGTAAGACACAACACGATAAAAAAGATCGTTAGTACTGCACTCATCCTAACTCTCTCGATATTGGGTCAAATTTCACGGCGAGAGGCTCTTTCGACAGCTCTTCAGGTGGAGAAGAGGTCTTACCACTGCGGATGTGAAGGATGGTGCGTCGAACGACGATAATGGCGAGTACGAAGAAGACGACGGCCCCGATAGCGAGAGATCCCAGTAAAACGTTGTGCAGGAAGTCCATGTAGCTCTCAGAGTGCAGATCGAAGCGGCTGGAGGCGGCTCCGAAGCGGTAGAACGAATGGAAGAAGGCGCCGAGCTCGCGAGCCACCTGGCGGTGGTAATCCACTGGCAACAGCCTCAGGTCTCCAAAGGTCGAATCGCTCATGACTTTCGACTTGGGCGTGACTTGAACTGAGGATGGAACTGGAGAGGGCGGAAGAAGACCGCACTTTAGCGGAGACTGCAAGAGTGATGGTCAAAGATCAGTTGAAGTGCTATATTTCATTGTTGCTGGTTGTGGGGCCTTCCTCTGTGCCTTTGTGCTTAAGCTGCTTGGTCTGTGGAAGGTGATGGAGCTGTATCGATGCTGTTGCTGCTGAAGAGCCGAGCGGTGGGGGACGGAGGAGAAGCGGGCAGCAAAACGGCCTCTGTTGCGGGCAGAGGCACGTCGCTCACGCCTGGATCGCTGCTCTCTGCGTGTTCCGCACGCTTCTGCCAGACGGCCTGCACCTGTAAAGATAGCGAATGTTGTGAGCAATTGTGGACAAGTTGTGGTGAGGTTTAGATGACTTACCGTCTTGCCGTCGGTGAACTCGAGCAGACACGGCAAGTGGGCGAGGTGCGCCTCCAGCAGCTTCGGCACGGACGCTTCAAGCGGCTACAATGCAGAAACAACAGCAGTCAGCCCCTGTGCAGTCCTGTTTGTACCAGTTCTCGACTAATGATGTGGATATGGGGAGCTTCGTACCATGTCGCCGTATTTCTGGATGGCGATCATGCCCAACGCGTCCAGGAACCGCGCGTAGTTGATGCGCCGCTCGCCCTTCTTCTTGGACTTGACGAAGATGAGATCCACGTCCGTTTTGCCGAAGGACGAGTCGAGCAAGTCGGGGCAGTCCCGGCACAGCTTGACAAAGTTGGAGTTATCTGCGATGACGTACGAAGGAAAAACGAAGGCGGTCAGAACTAGGGCCCACAAAAACCCGCATGTACCAGCACAGCAATACGAGGCCAACACGAGCCCGTGAAGACAAGTACCGAGCGTTTTCTCCCCAAGTCCTTTTGGGCCCGTCCTGCCGAAGCGGCAATAGTAGTGGAACACTGCCTTCAGCAGCGTGTGCGGGTCGTTCGGGTCTCCCTGTAGCTTCTCCTGGACCGGGGGCGCAGATGTTGGTCTCTCAACGGAAGGAGGAGCAGGAGACGGCACTGGAGCACTAGATGCCGTACTGCCAGTGCTCGAGATGTTTCGAATGGACCTGCAGCACACCATCAGCATCTCCTGTATGGGGCTCAAGCATGGCCAAAGCTGCTGATACTTACGCCGTCCGCTTGGGTCTGCTCACGTCGTAGTTGAGGTTGGTGCGCATGGCGTTGGACAAATCGTGCACCACCCGCTCCGTGAGGTCATGGCAGTCCGCCTCGAAGCGCTTCTTGTAGACGCCCGTGTAGGATTTGGGGTCAGACAGACGCGAGTACACGTTGGACTTGCGCGGCGTGGACGTCGTCGGGGTCGGCGGCGCCGCAGTCGTCTGCTGCGGAGCGTCGGAAGTCTCTTCCATCCTGCTCAAGAGCTGCTCGAGTGTGTGTTCGTTTCTGGCGCGTCGACAGGCCGCAAATAGGGAACGCGTGCCGGGTCCCAAGGTTTAATCGGCTACTGCTCACTCGTCTTCGAGAGCTATTCTCGCTGGGTGCACCACCGAGACGAAGCTGCCGGGTGCAGGACGAGTCGAGCAATGCGATGCACGACAAGTGCCGCCTGGCTTTGGGTATCCGTTCTGGATCTTCCGGCGCGGTGTCAGCTTCCGACCTGCTCCAAACAACAGCACGACCAGCGTATCGAGGCATGAACGTCCTCGGTTTCCTACAAGTTGAAGTGAAAAGTGTATTGTAGGCCTGACTCAGGCAGAGCAGACCTTGTTCTGGCCCGAGCAAGACTGCTTCGATGCGGCGCAAGAGTCCAAGTCCTTCACGCACAGCATCCAGCACGAGGTCGCTCTGCGTGTACTAGCAGCACAAGAACAACTTTTTGAGCAAGCCGCCGCATCGCCAGAGTGGCTGCGGTTGCACACCACCGAGCATCCCTCCGAAGGCGCCGTCGCACCAGCTTTCAATGTGCATTCCTTGTAGCTGCACTCGGCATCCGCCGACGCGATCAAGTGGCGACCCGGAGCGCAGCCCAGCAGCTGACGGTCCGAGTCGTAGTGCTGCTGCACGTAGCGAGTCGTCGTGTTGGCGTGCACGTCGAAGTCCATCTGCTTGAGCATGCGCTGGTAGGACGGCAGCAGCGTCATCTTGCCGAACCACGCGCGCAGCAGGCGCTGCGTCTCCGTCGCCTCCACCTCGGGCATACGCACACCGTGCATCACGGCCGGCAACTGCTCCGACGTGCTCACCCACTGGTTGTAGCCCGTGCCCACCATGAGCGTCACCTGGTCGGGCTTCAGCACGGGTCGCACGCGCTGGCCGTCGCGCCGCTGGATGATGAGGCCCGACTCCGAGTCGTCCTCGCCGCCGGCCTGCACTGGGTCGAGCGTGCTGTTGGTGCCGTCGCTGTTGACCTTGTAAAAGGCGGGTGTGGCGAACACGATGAACATGCCGTCGTCCTCGTGCAGCTCGAGCGAGAAGTCGTTCTCGGCCCAGGTGGTGGCGCTGGCGTTGGTGCCGGAGGCCGCGCTGCGCAGCCTGCGCTCGTGCACAGAAGGCGACTCGTAGGCGTGGAAGTGGTCCAGGCGGAGGGCGTCCGTCATGAGCTTGCGGCTCGAGATGGTCTGGCCGTAGCCGTCCTGCGTGGTGAAGCTGGTGGCGTCGAGCGTCGTGGCTACACTGAGCACGACCCACTCGAGCAGCGACGAGAACTGGTTGTACACCTCGCCGTAGCCCGGACACGCCGCGTCCGTGGTGGTGGTGTTGGTGTCGGCGTCCTGGCCCGACGGCGTGCTGATGGTGTAGCGCTTGGTGCCGTCCGTGAGCTCCTTGTAGAGCAGGAAGTCGGCGTTGACCTGCTGCGCAGACACGGCGCAGTCGGCGGCCTTGTCGAGGTAGACTTCGCGCACGTGGGCGTAGGACGGCACGTTGGTGAAGCTGATGATGCCGTCCTTCTTGAGTGCATCGAGGACGTCGTTGGGCGTGGATCCGGTGGTGAGCGTCTGGTAGTCGAAGTTGGGGACCTCGAAGGCGGGCACTTGTTCGGCGAAGGTGGTGGGTGCGTTGCCGGCCATGAGCATGGCGGCGAGACCGAGAAGGATCTTGGTGACTTGGACCATTGTGGAAGGATGTGGTGGTGGCGAGTACCTGGGTCTTGGTGATGAAGGCGGTTGAGCCCTTGCGTTGCCGAGAGCAAGAGTGAAAATGAGTGAGGCCACGAGGATGAAAGCAAGTTTTGGCTGCGGTGGAGGCGAGGCGAGACCATTCACAGGCCTACGCCACGCTCACAGAGTTTGGTTTCGCTGGAGATTTGAGGCCAGGAATCTTCGGTGTCATCGAGTTGCACCCGCTGGTATGTGGCCCTCTGGTGGGTGGTGGAGCGTTAACCGGGGACATTGCACTCCGACGCGCATGGATACGAGACCGGAGCTGCTTTCCCGGCGGAAGCAGCGTGGCACAGCCTATTATTGACTGGCATCGATGTTGCCCTGGTGACAGTCCCGCTGCACTTGCTTGCTGGGTGTGTCCCTAAGACAAGAGATAGGAACGTCATCCAGTGAGAACTCACTGAGAAGATCCGCAGGATAGTCTCCAGCATCGCGATGGTGATACAGCAAGCGCGCCGGCGTCTGACTTGTTGCTGATTTCAGTGCCCAGGACAATTCCTCTGTTCGAAGACCACAATCGAGTATCTTTGAAGTTTCTCGGATTAACGTGATTGTCGATTTGGCACAATGCAAATCAAACCATCGAGCTTCTGTTCGAGAGGGTCACCAGACTGGTGGCCATAAGTTAGGACCACCAGACCTCGCAGCCATGGTGAACAAAGTCTCAATTTGACCAGTAGTGTTGCCTGCAAGCCACCGGTAGAGGTCTGGCAGTCCACATGGCCTACTACCTGTTGTTGAAGCGGGGCCAAATTGTCGACAGATCTGCGCTACTGCTTCGAACCCAGCCATTGCAGAATTCTATTGTACCGATAGTTTGCAGGGAAAGTGGTCACCACCTCTCAACGCCGTGGGGGGGGAGGAGGTTACCACTGGATGGGCAAGTTGAGTAAGTGCCTGACCTGAAGTTGCTCTGACACGTGAGTTCGGATAGAGCAATGGGATCGCCGTCGGAGATATGTATGCACAATTGTTGAACGGGTCAAACTTGCCAGCGAGCTCTGCAATGCGCTTTGCCCGGCTATGCTGAAGGGAGAATTTACTGGGGCAACCACCGCTGGAACATCCAATATCATAGAAGCTGGAAGCTCTTCAGCAAGAAAACAAGGCACTCCCCAGTGGCTGCTGGCAATGAATGATGAAGAAAATGATTGCAGCTGCACTGCCGTGTTCGTGTTTGCTGTGCTCTTTTATTCGTAAACCTCCTCGCAAAGTGTACGGTACAATTAATTGGCAAGCGGACTCAGCACGGGCAACACATCGCAGTGATCTGTTGCCGAGCCTTCGCCGTCTCGCCGCTGTCTTTAAGAGACGTACGCCACTGTTGTTGCATTTCCGCAGTGCACCGCAAATGTACATGTCATGATGCAGATGCTGATGTTACTATTGGATAGGTGAAAGATGAAGACTTTTGAGTCTTCACCTTAAAAAAAGCTCCTTCGGCCAAGAACCGGAAGATGACAAAGTCAAACTGGCCTGTTGCCGACTTCACCGCCGCCTGATCTCTTCCTTAGCAAGAATCATTGCACCCGGTCAATCAACAATTGCACAGTACGGCAAAAAGTGTCGAGAAGAGGTAGATTACCGCAAGGAACTCGTGCGTCTGCGACTGCCCATTCAAGAAAACGAGCGGGCAAGTAGATGAGCTCTCATGCACATCCGGCTTCGCAAGCCTTAGCAAGAACGCGCGGCTGCCACCAATCTCGAAGCGACTCGCAGTCGACACACCACAGCACTGCAAGAGCACTTGGGTCTGCAAATGAACAAACTCCTTATCCAAACCGTTTTCAATTTCGCACGTTCATTTCCAATCTAGACACATCAGCAAGATGCCCAGGACA
>JAABLK010001203.1:0-10026 GCA_012295415.1 Phytophthora chlamydospora | reverse complement strand
CCCAGACAAGAGCTTCGCGGGAGAAAAACAACAAGGGTCACGATATAACGCCGGTAGCTCATGTCGTGGAGCGAACACCGAGCATCTGGTCAATGAAGTTTCGAGGAGGCATCCAAGAAAACCACCTCGAAATCACACCCCTCTATTACCACGCGGTTGTTCGCCGAGAGTCCATGCCAGAGCTCTCTGGCGCTAGTGTTTTCGTATGGCACTCGTTCTTCAAGCTTGTCGACGGAACCGTTAAGCACCAGGGTACTATGTGGGTTGCAGTCGCGAAAAAGCCGCCGGGTGGCTTGGAATCGGTTGTCTCGCTGGTGTGCAAGTCTCAAACTGAAACAGGAACGAGGGCGAATGACAGGGACAATTTCCAGACCGCGGTCATGCAAGAGACCGATGCGTGTCTCGAAACCATCCTTTCCAGCGCTGACGATATCTTTTTCGAGCAAAGTTTGAACGGTGCCTATCGCTCAAACCGCAACAATGACAACTTTCTGGGCACTGCAAGTGTATAGCTCAGGATTTTACAAAACGACTGCAATTCGGTTAAAGAAGAAAAAGCTTGGTTTTCAATTGATGTTTTCTTTCCTCTTGTAAATTCTCTTTCGGGGCGCCCACTCGGTCGGTACAGTTCTCGTGCACTCGCTGGCTGCTTACACAATGACGTTTGGGCTGTGCTTCACCGCGTCAAGCAGCTCCTACGCCGTGCGCAAGTTGACGTTCGGGAAGTGCTCGGCTCGGTCGCGCTTGACCCTCTCCTGGTCAAGCGTGAACCTGCCTGCCCGAGGGCACAAGCATCTTGAACTCCCCCAGGATCGCGGAGTGGGGCGACGACTTCTTTTTCTCCAGCGCCGCCTGGATCTCGTTGACAGATTCGAACGACACCTTGAGATCCGTCACGCCGCCGACGGTCTTCATCAGCTCCGCCAGTTGCAGCCACGTCGTCTGCATTCCTTGCATGTAGGTGTATGGGCGCCACCTGTGCTTACTCTTCAGTAGCTCTGCGATGGCCTTGGTCGCGTCGCGAGCACTAGTCGTAGAGAAGACGTCGTTGCCCGTGCCCGGGACGTTCATCACCTGCGCGTCCAGGTCCAGCGGGTGAAAAGGCCGAGGTTCGGGTGGTTGCGGTTGGTACTCAGGATGATGTAGTCCAAGACCCACCCAAGCGAGATGAAGGTCCACTCCACGTCGCTCTGCTGAGCAGAGCGCCTTCTTCAGCGGCGCATTGAACTGATCCATGCCCTCGGCGTCTTCCGGGAAATCCTCTGAGTTTCCGCCGTACTCAGCCGGGATGAAGCGCTTGCACTTGGACGTCTGCTTGCAGGCCTCGAGCAGCGTTAGGTGAATGTCAGCGTTGGGCTGCGTGATGTCGAAGATGGTGCTGACGAGAGCGTCACAGTCGCTCAGCACACCCACGAGCTGCGCCACAGACGAGTAGTCACTGATGCGCTGCGCCACGACGCCCTTCTTGCCGTCCAGGAAGGCCTTGTGGGAGCGGGTCAGCACGACGACTTCGTGGCCAGCGGCAGGCAGCTCGTCGATGAAGTGCTTGGCGCGAACGATCCGGTTCCGGCAACGGCGACGCGCATGTTTTCGATTGAGTGGTGATGGTTAAAGTGTTTTTGTCAAAGGAGATTGAAGAATGAGATCAAAGCAGCGCCGTCCAAAGCCACCTCTGGAACGAGTCCAGCTCGGCTGGGGCATCAGAGTGGGGTGACCGCGCTCCAGGCCAAACTGCAAGTTTTGACTAATTCTGTATGTAGTCATTCCTGAAGTTTTTGACACGCGAAACCGTCCTAGGTGGACCACATAGCTGCTCGTCCACAGCCACACGGACGTCAGCTCGTGATCATGTCGTTCATTGCGCAGCGTCTCGGCCGCTGCACCTTGCTCTCCTCCGCCCGCCATGGACTGAAACCTCGCACCTTTGCCAGTGCCAAGGCTGCCGCCGGCTTCTCGTACCCTGGCGCGCGTTCGCTGGAGCAGCTCGTGAAGCTGGAGCTTCTGGAGAGTGAACAAGCGCCGCAGATCCGCAGCATTTGGGAGGACTTCCACGCCGACAAGGACGACGCCGTAGCCGCTACGCTGAATGCCAGCGAGTTCCAGTCGCTGGTGAAGCGCGCCGAGGCCGCACCGTTCTTTATCTTCCCCGTGTACCGCCAGGACGGGTTCTTCAACATGTTGTGCCAGTTCCAGCAGTCGTGCTTCCTCGTCACGTACCTCGAGGCCTTCAAGGAGAACCCGAGCGCAGCTCCGCCCTGTGTAGCCGTCTCACTGTACGACGACCTGCTGGCCAAGAAGGATCTCGCTCTCGTTCGTGCAGACGTCATCAACATGCTGGACAAGAAGGAATCGCAGCTTTTACTGCAGCAGTTGTTGGCCAGCTACCAAGACGACAGGCTCTTTGAGCACGTGGACAAGTTCAACAACCAGCCAGACCAGTTCGACTTCGAGGCCTTCCGCTTGCTGCTCCAGGACGTCACGGAGGCGTAAAGCGAACGTGAAGCTTTCTAGTGCATCTGAACAAACAATGTATGTCTTAAAAACCCTCTCACTCTCTCTCTCTCTCACTCCGTTCTCCTCTCCACGCTAGCGATCACGGCAGGGAAGGAAACAATCGTCTACCGGTCAATGCTCCCTTTACTGCTGGGCATTCTGGGCCTGAGCCTGAGCCTCCTTTCTCTTGGCGTGTTCGGCCTGGAAGAGAGCAAGCGCCTGCTGCGTCGTGGCGTCGGCCTCCAAGCCCAGCGCCTGGTACTCGGGCGCATGTGTCTGCGCGAAGCCCTGCAGCGAGCCCAGGAAGAACTCGACCTCGTCCACCTCGTCCAGCAGACTGATGTAGTCGTCGTCCCCGTCGTCTTCGTAGCCGAACTGCCCCTCGGCCTCCTCCCGCAGCTGGCGCAGGATGGCATAGTACTGGTCGTCCACCACGTCCTCGGCGTCCTCGTTGGACGCGTAGCCGCCGTTCTCCAGCAGCTCCTCGAGCTGCTCGCCTTCCTCGCTGTCCTCGCCCTCCTCGCCGCCGTCAAGGATCCCAGGCGCCGGGTTCTGGATGGACTCGGCGAGCACCTTCATGGCCGCCTGGATCAGCTGCTTGAGGTGCGGGCGCAGTGCGGCCGGGATCTTGTCGGCCGGCGCGCGCAGGATCGACATGGCGCCCAGCACGAACAGCTTGCGGTCCAGGAAGTTGTCGTACCGGGACAAGTCGCTGAGCCAGATCTTCAGCACGCCGTCGGCGGCGCCCAGCGAGTTGAGCGCGTCCAGTGTGAGCGCCGGGTTGTAGTGCAGCAGACTGGCGAACACGCCCAGCAGGTTGCGCGCAGTGGCGTCCACCAGGGGCTCCGACAGCTTCTTGCACACCATGAGCGTGATGGGCGGGATAGTCTCGTCGATCTTGCCGAACAGGTTGTGCAGCAGCGAGTAGAGCAGGCGGCAGGCCGCGCACAGGTCGATCTCCTGCACGCTTTGGCTCTCGAAGACCGTCTTGGCCATGTTGAACACGAGCTCCAGGTAGCGCACGCTGGCGCCAGTGTTCGGGTCCGTGACGGACCCCGAGAGGAAGCCGGCGATGTCGCGGCCCACGAAGTTGTCGATCACCGGCACAAAGTTCGTCAGGTAGTCGGACGCCCAGTCGTTGAAGCTCACGAACACGAGCGGGAAGAGCTCCCAGAGCTGCGGCGCGATCTTTTGGCTGTAGAAGGCCAGCGAGCCCAGGATGTCGATGCCGCTCTCCATGTACTCGACGTAGTCGAAGTCCGTCAGGATCTTGTGGATCACGGGCGCGAGCGTCGGCACCAGCAGCGCGTACAGCTCCGGGTGGTTGTGGATGCTCATGAGGATCGTGTTGATGGCGTCCAGGCACGACACGGCAGCCAGCGACGCGTCCTCGTCCTCCTCGGCCACCGCCGTGAACTGGCCGAAGAACTCGACGAACTTGGCCACCAATTGCAGCGAGAACGGCCCGATCTCCGACGAGAAGCGGTCGATGATGTGCTCCAGAGCCACCACGACCTCGTCGTTGCCGATCTCGTCCATGAGGCTGAAGAACTGCTCCAGGATCTGAGGCAGACGCGGACGCAGCACCTCCACAACCGTGTCCGAGTGCGGGTACATGACGACGAAGCGGATCGTCTTGGCGGCCTCAATACGAACAGGAAGCTCCGGGTCGAACATGGCGTCCAGCATGCCGTTGACAATGCTCACGAGCGTCTGCTCGTCCTTGAACTTGATGCCTTCAATGTACTTGCGCGAGAAGATCTTGCAGGCGCGCAGACGGAGGAACCCGTGCGGGTTCTTGAACTCTGGCAGGATGTGAGTGATGATCATGGCCTCCACCTGGTCCTTGTGCGCCTTGGACTTGGTCAGCACGCCGTCAAGCGAGAAGAGCGCGTGCAGCGCCGCGTCCTTCTGGATGTAGTCCTTCTTGTCCTCCGGGGCCGCCAGGTACGTGTTGAGGATGTTGTTGTAGAAGGAAAGCACGTTCGGCAGGCAGTCCTTGCCGCGCTTGGTGCACAGATCGGACAGCAGGTTGGCGGCGGCGTACACGGGGTCCAGGAAGTCCTCGAAAACGTCGTTCGTCTTGCGCACGAACTCGTGCGGGTCCTCCGCCCAGAGCTGCAGGTCCTTGGGGGTCAGACACAGCACGGGGTGGATCACCTCGAAGATCAAGAAGCCCAGGTGCGGCTTAATGAGTTTGTACGTGACGGCCGAGTCCACCGCCTCCTGCAAGAACACGAGGGAGAGCTGCACCACGCGGTCCGTGCAGAAGCGGCCGTTCTTGCGCAGGGCCAGCGTCTCCAGCACACAGGGCAGCAGCTCGGGCGCGATCTGGTTGCGGAAGACCGTGCTCATCTGCAGATACTCCTCCTCAGCCTTCTTGGGGTTGCCGTAGCGCGTGTAGAAGCGGCAGAGGATCTGCAGCGCCCACTTCTTGAGCTTCCACCAGGCCCAGTTGCCTCGCTCCTCCTCGTCCGTGGGTTGTCCAGCAGGCTCGCCGCCTTCGCTGGCTTCGGGAAGCGGCTTGGCGATGACCATGCGGAAGATGTTCATCCAGGCCACAACCTGCTCAGTCTGCGCGATGTGCGGCGGCAGGTTCGTCTTGACGCACGACCAGTACGTCTTGAGGATCAGGTGCATCATGTGGGCGGCCTCGATCGAGTTGTTGGTCTGCATCTGCACCATCATGTTCTGCAGCATGGGGAACACGACTTCCACGAGCTGATACAGCGGCGCCAGACGCTCCTCCGAGCGGTACTCGAAGTTCTTGACCACGCGGCGCAACGCCAGCAGCGCGTTGATGATGCGGTTGGCATCGCCGCTCTGCACGTTCTTGCAGATGTCATCGATGAGCGTGGGCCACGTTTCCGGGAAGTCGAAGCGCGCAATGTACGCGACAGTCTCGGCCAAGAGCGAGCGGATACTCGAGTCCTGCGACACGAGCAGCGCCTCGAGGCCGTTCTGGCGGCCCAGCACCTTGTCGGCGGGGCTGATAACCTGCACCCATTGGCCCTCGGGGCCGTCCGCACCTTCCCAGTACTTTTGCACGAGGTTCTTGAGCGACACGGCCGCGGCCTGGCGGATCTCGCGCGTCACGCTGGCCTCGACGGTGATCTGGATGAGCAGCTGCACGGCGCCGGGCACCGTGTGCAGCCCCGCGACGGCGTCCTCGGCGGCTTTGCGCGCCGCGTCGTCGTTGCTGAACGTGTGCAGCAGGATGTTGTGCAGGCTGGCCACGTCCATGGTTACAGGGAGAAGCGAAGAGCAGGAAGCTTTGGGGTCTGATGGACTGACGAGGCGGGTGGACGCAGGGTAGCCATATGAGATTGGTGTGTCGCACACCAATGGATTCGCGGATAAGTGCGACTCGGCATGTGCGCCGAATTGACTGGCGGAGAGGCCGTCTGAGATGGGGATGGGCAGCGCCAAGGGGCGCAGCAAGGGCAGTGAACCCACATCAAAGGCGATTTTCGCTGCCAGCCAGCTTTCCATGCACCAAGGATTCTCTAGAGGAAGGTGCTTCGCTGGAAGGGGAAAAGTATTAGAACCACTGCTCCTCAAGTCGTTTGGATCGCATCGAATTGCGTTGGCAACTTCCCGCGCTGGCCGTGTGCAACATTCATCCGGTCGCACAGTACTGCACTTTGCAAGCCAACACCAATGGCGCTGCTTTAACATGCTCATATAATTGGCGCCACCATTTGCGTGGGTGCCAACCTCGCAAACTAGGGCAAACGAAATAGGGAACCAGAAAACCCAAGAAGCTGCGTCCGCCTTGAACGAGAAGATACTTTTGGGAATGGCTTCACTTTTGCCACATGGGGCGCGTGCAACAAGTTGACAAAGATGATGATCGACTTGTTGCAGACGACGACGAGACCTTGCAACTCATGAGCAAGATATTCCGAACTCAAAAGGAAGCAAACCAACAACAACAAACGCGTAGGGTAGGCGAATCGTAAATATATGTAACCTTCGACTAGAAGATCTAACTAAACCTCACCACCAAAAAAATGCACGAGCTAACCAGCGACGTTAGCGGGCTTTGGGTGCACGAAATGCATCGGATGCAGACTTAGTCGACCTCCTCCATCGTGCTCTCCTCCTCGTCCTCGCCCTCAAGAGGGGGCAGGTCCTCCATCGTCTCGTCGGCGGCGTCATCGTCGTCGTCGATGCTCAGGCCGAGCTTGATGAGGCGGTGGATGCGGTTGGCGAACGTCGTGGGCTCGTCCAGGCTGAAGCCCGACGTCAGCAGCGACGTGTCGTACAGCAGCCAAATGAGGTCCTTGACCGTCTTGTCGCTCTTGTCGGCCTCGGCCTTCTCGCGCAGCGACTTGATGATGGGGTGCAGGGGGTTGATCTCCATCGTCTTCTTGGACGACATGTAGGCCGACGTGCTGCTGTCACGCAGAGCCTGCGCCTTCATGATGCGCTCCATGTTGGCCGACCAGCCGTACTCGCCCGTCACCAGCACGCAAGGCGACTCGACGATACGGTTCGAGATCTCCACCTTCTCCACCTTGTCGTCCAGCACCTCCTTCATGAGCTTGCACAGGCCCTCGGTGGCGGCCTTGGCCTCCTCGAACGCCTTCTTCTCGTCCTCCGTCTCCTCCATCTTGAGGCCCTCCTTGGTGGCGCAGATGAGCTTCTTGCCCTCGTACTCCTTGAGCTGCTGCACGGCGTACTCGTCAATGGCCTCCACCATGTACAGCACCTCGTAGCCCTTCTTCTTGAGCTTCTCAATGAACGGCGAGTTCTCCACCGCCTTCTTGCTCTCGCCCGTCACGTAGTAGATGCCGGGCTGGCTCTCGGGCATGCGCGAGATGTAGTCGTCCAGCGACGTCATCTCCTCGCCCGACTTGGTCGAGTGGTAACGCAGCAGCTTGGCGATCTTGGTGCGGTTGGTCGAGTCCTCGTGGATGCCCAGCTTGAGGTTCTTCGAGAAGGCCTCGTAGAACTTCTGGTACTTCTCGTTGTCCTCGGCCAGCTCGGCGAACATCTCGAGGCACTTCTTCACCAGGTTCTTCTTGATCACGCGCAGGATCTTGTTCTGCTGCAGCGTCTCGCGCGAAATGTTGAGCGGCAGGTCCTCCGAGTCGACCACGCCCTTGACGAACGACAGGTACTCGGGCATGAGCTCCTCGCAGTTGTCCATGATGAACACGCGACGCACGTACAGCTTGATGTTGTTGATTTTCTTCTTGGCACCGCCTTCGAACATATCAAACGGCGCGCGCTTGGGCGTGAACAGGCAGGCCTTGAACTCCAGCTGGCCCTCCACCGAGAAGTGCTTGACGGCAGCGTGCTCCTCCCAGTCGTTGGTCAGCGACTTGTAGAACGACGCGTACTCCTCGTGGGTCACGTCCTCGGGCTTTCGCATCCAGATGGGCTTCTGGCTGTTGAGGTGGTCCCACTCGTGGGTCACCTCCTTGATCTTCTTGGTCTTCTTCTTCTTCTCGCCTTCCTCCTCCTCGACCTCCTCGACCTTGGGCTTGTCGTCCTCGCCCTCCTTCTCGTCCTCCTCCTCCTCATCGTCCGTCACCTCCTTCTCCTCCGTCTTCTCGACGTAGAGCTTGATGGGGAAGCCAATGAACTCCGAGTGCTTCTTCACCAGGTCTTTGAGCTTGCGCTCCTCCAGGTACTCGAGCATGTCCTCCTTGAGCTTGAGCACGATGCGCGTGCCACGCAGGATGGGCTCCGTCGTGTCGGGCGTCACGGTGAACGAGCCGCCGGCCGCGGACTCCCACACGTACTGCTCGTCGTCGTTGTGCTTCGAGTGCACCACCACCTTGTCGGCCACCAGGTAGGCTGAGTAGAAGCCCACACCGAACTGGCCGATCATGCTGATGTCGGCGCCGGCGGCCAGGGCCTCCATGAAGGCCTTGGTGCCCGACTTGGCGATCGTACCCAGGTTGTTGATGAGGTCGGCCTTGGTCATGCCGATACCCGAGTCCTGGATGGTCAGCGTGCCGTTGGCCTTGTCCGGGATCACCTTGATCTCCAGGTTCTTGTCCGTGTCCAGCACGCTGGCGTCCGTCAGCGACGAGTAGCGGATCTTGTCGAGCGCATCCGAGGCGTTCGAGATGAGCTCGCGCAGGAAAATGTCCTTGTTCGAGTAGAACGTGTTGATGATCAGACTCAGCAGCTGGTTGATGTCGGCCGAGAAGGCGAACGTCTCAGCTTCCGGGGCGCTCATGGTTCTGTGTTTCTTGAGTCTTGGGAGTCGAGTTCCAACAGGGAAGATTGAAGAATGAGCGCCGCGGTCGAGGGGGTTCTTCTTGGCTCTTGCCGGCCAGCCAAAAAGGCGATCTTTTCCTTGTTTTATCCACAGGCGGGGCGCCGTCGCTCATTTGACTGGGTTTCAGTATACTGAGCGACGGGGTGAGCGACGGGGAAGGCGCAGAAGATTCTAGATTGCGGGGCGGATTGGCCCAATCAGCCCAAAGGGACGAGTTGGATGGGTACGTGGCAGCGGTTTTTAGGCTGTCGGTTAGTTCTCGAACGTCGGCCTCAATGAGCGAATGTTCGAGACATTTGCTCGCTCGCCACGACGCGTGGAGCAGCAGCGGATGGAGGTACTTGCAAACGCTACAGCCATGTGTCTGACGGGGGTTGATGGCAATGGCTGTCCTACAGACTGCCGTTTTGGTTGATGCTAACGCTAGATACTCGATCCTGAGGTGCGAGAGCGTTGGTCGCCATCCGATCCCCAATTGCAGGTTTTGGTTGGCGTGGTCGTGCATGTGGCACTTTGCACTGCTGCTGCAGGTGGTTGGGAGAACTGCTTGAAGACGCAAACGAGATCGAATGGATAGGAGCATCGACTGCTTCGCCCCCGAGCACCAACCGGAAACTCGGACGGTTGCATCCTCTGGAACTGCGGGCGAAGGCATGGTGATACGAGGCACTCGATGCGGAAGAGCTTAGGGCCGCCTTGCTCAAGAGTGCCAAGACGTGATCTGTCCAAACCATGGAGACGACAAGCCGGCAGGTCGTAGCCTTCGATGTCAAGGTGTCGTTCAAGTCGGTCGATGCACCGCAGAGAGTCATTTTGAGGGGGGGGGGGGACGAGTCGGAAGAGTCTGAAAGGATGGACGAGTTCAAGTTTAATGTGACTCGGCCGAGCAAGGGGGAAGCGCGGGGGGAAGAAGCTCTTCTTGGTAACCAAGTTGGTTCAGGGTGTACTCGAGGCCGTCAAAAAGGCACCGACGATCATTTAAAGTTGGCGAAAGAGCTGATCGACTCGCAGCGCGTCGAGAACACATGTAATACACAAAAGGAATGCTTCGCTGTTGTTTCTGTTCTTTGGGGTGTTTCCTGAACAAGAATACTACCAGAACAAATATACAAGTGAGGTCCCTCAAACACATTGACGATACGTGTTATTGATGCCTGCCATTGACATTAGACCGCTTCGTGACATACTGGTAAAATACCAGTGGTAATGCTCACTTATGTGGTGGAAGTTTCGATACTGCGCTTGGTGCATTCGCTTTACGCCTCCGTGATGTCCTGGAGCAGCAAGCGGTAGGA
>JAABLK010001202.1:0-10038 GCA_012295415.1 Phytophthora chlamydospora | reverse complement strand
GGAGTACCTAGTCGTACGACAGATAGGAGGGAACATCCCTTTGCTGGTATTCCCAGCTAAGCGAAGCAATCTAGTAAGCCGCTTCTTGCGATAGATGTTGACGAACCGCCAAACCATCCTACAAGCGGAATAAATTTATTGCTCATTCTACAAACTGTGCCTAAGCAAGCACACCTCGCTCCACTCAAGACACGCAGACCGCGTGGCCCAAGACACATGTACGAGCTCAAGATGAGTGTCAAGACTGTTCTCATCACTGGCAGCAACCGCGGCATCGGGCTCGCCTTCACCAAGCACTACGTGGCCAACGGCTGGAAGGTCATCGCCGCCGCGCGTGACCCAGACAACGCCACCAATGTACGCCATCAATTAAAAGCTCTGCTTACTACCACTGCGTTAATCTCACTTACAAAACGTGGATGCACAAACAGCTCAAGGAGCTCAAGCTGGAGAAGATCGTCCAGATCGACACAAGCGATGAGGCGTCCATCAACGCTGCTGCCGAGCAGCTCAAGGGCGAGACCATCAACCTGCTGATCAACAACGCTGGGGTTGGCATTGGTGGCGATCTCCAGGAGACGACCAAGGCCGAGATGATGAAGCAGTTCGAAGTGAACGCGGTGGGCCCTTTCCTCATGACGCGTGCGTTTCTGCCCAACCTGAAGTTGGCGGTCGCTAAGACTGGCTCCGCTACCGTTGGCCAGGTCCCTTCCCGCATGGGCAGTGTCACCGACAACGGCTCGGGCGGCTGGTACGGTTACCGTGCGTCGAAGGCAGCGCTCAACATCGTGAACTCAAGCTTGGCCTACGACCTGAAAGACGAGAAGGTCATCGCACTGCTGTTGCACCCGGGGTACGTGAACACCCGCATGACCAGTCACCACGGCCAGGTCGCTCCCGAAGACAGTGTCGCTGGCATGACCAAGATCATCGCGGGGGCGACGCCGGAGGACAGCGGCAAGTTCTTCCACTCCAACGGCACCACCCTCCCGTGGTAACATCGGCAACAGCACTTTGCCACTTTATAACCTGGCAATCCAATAGCGACTGCAACCTGAAATTCGCCTTCACTTTCATTCTTCGTCACAAAACGCAAAACGCAGCCTGCCAGTGGGAAACCTTTTGCGAAAGTATCGTTCGCTGCTTGGGTCAAGTTGAAGTGGCTATACAAACTGCAAGTTATTATTGACGCCGCCGCGGATTGGCCGATTTATTTTCGTACTTACGCGGAACTTATTTTCTGAACCGACTCGACCGCTCGTCCACCGCTCTCCGCAGACCAGTCATCGGGCTCACTTCCAGTCGCTCTTCGCAATGCTGGCCATGGCCCCTCGCGCCGCGGACCTGATGCCCACGACGCCCCGCATGGCTCCATCCAACAGCGCGGCCCCGGTCTTCAAACCCGCGGCCCCAATTGCTTCTTCCAGCGCGAAATCGACTGTCGGCGAAACTGACACGGCCATTCCTGCCAATGGGCTGCCGTTCAAGGCGCAGTGTAAATCGGCCGTGGCGCTGGTGAACGAGCGCCGCATTGACTTCGTGCGGGCGCGCAATGTGCGTGTAATTGGCCGCCTTGTGGACGGCAACTCTGGCGACGTCAAGCCCAAGAAGAAGGAAACCAAGCAGCTGACGACCACTGAGTCAGTCGAGCGCGTTCTGTTATGGCAACATTCTAAGAAAATCGGGCCGGGCTTTGCCAACCTGGGCAACACGTGCTACCTCAACTCGGTGTTGCAGTGTCTGTCGTACACGCCATGTTTCGCTCAGTTCCTGTTGGACAAGGAAGTCTTCGCGAGTTTTAACGGCGGCGCGTTGCCGGCAATTGGCAACGGCAACAAGTTCAACAAAAAGTTCGGCAAAAACGGGTTCAGTGGCAATGGCAACTCGGGTGGCAATGGTTTTTGCAGTGTGCGAGCCATGTCGAGACTGCTGCAGTCGGTGCACGGCAACAACGCGGTGCGCGTGTTGCAGCCCAAGGAGTTGGTGATGAACGTGCGCCACATCTCCAAAAGCTTCCGCATCGGACGACAGGAGGACTCGCACGAGTTCTTCCGCCTGCTGCTGGACTCGATGCAGCGATCGTGTCTGCGCAAGGCGCACATCAAGAGTGAAACCCACTCGGCAGCGTCCACGACCTTCGTGCACCGCATGTTCGGCGGCAAGTTGAAAAACTACCTCAAGTGTGCCAAGTGCGGATACGTATCGGAGCGCTTTGACGACTTTTTGGACCTGTCGTTGGAAATTGGACACGGTGTCAACAGTGTCAAGGCGGCACTTCGCCACTTCACCGCGATTGAAAAACTGGATCACCTAAACGCGTGGAAATGCACGAGTTGTGGCAAACCCAGTCGTGCCGAGAAGGGGCTCACCATCGCCGAGTGCCCCAATGTGCTGATGATCCAGCTGAAGCGCTTCGACATCATGTTTGGCAAAATCAAGCGGCATATCGAGTTTCCTCGCGCGCTGGACATTGCGTCGGGTATGAGCAAAAACGCCGAGGGCCGTCGTCGTGGACGCACGAAATACGAGCTGCATGCCGTGCTGGTCCACGCTGGGTTTTCCACGGACTGCGGGCACTACTACGCTTTCGTCAAGGGCTCTTCTGGTCAATGGTACGAGATGAACGATGACACAGTGCGATGGGTTAGCATTGATACGGTGCTGCAGCAGAAGGCGTACATGCTGTTCTACTCGCGGGTGCTGCCTCCGTCTGAACGTCCGAAGTCGAAGGCCAAGGAAGAGGAGGAGGTGAAGGCCAAGGCCAAGGAGGTCGTGGAAGCTGCCAAGCAGCGTGAAAAGGACGATGTGCCTGCAAAGGTCGCTGCTGCACCAAAGCCGCTGCTGGCCAAAACCCAGGAGCTGGACATGAACGGGTTCCTTGCGAGCCTGAAGACGACGGTGACCGCACAAGCAGAGGACACCGATGGCGACAAACCCTTGGTTGTGGTTCCGGCGAAATCCACGAAGCAGCACAGAATGGTGGTGACTTTCAAGGTCACCACAAAGCCGTCGGTGTCTTTGTCGGACGGAATGCCGGTGATCGCCCGCCACCGAATGAAGCGCTCTTTGACGCCTAGCTTCGGTGGTCGAGTGGGTCGGTTGTATAAGTTCCGACCGGCCTCGTGGAAATCCTGTCCGAGTCTTGCGATGACTCGATCTGTTCAGGAGCTTCCAGTTGAATCTACGACATCCGAAGCAAAGGAAGCTCCGTCCACTGCCACCGCCCCGGTGAAATCGTCCGGAGCCACGCGAGTGGCGTTTGACCCGCGGCATCTTAAGAACGTGGGCGTGCGCAACGCGGCGCTGTTTGGACGTGAGGTGGAAAAATGGGCTGGCGAGACGGACGTCGAGTCGTCCGAGACCACTAGCAGCAGTGATGCGGCCCCGCACGAGGCGGTTGACAGTGTCTTGGCTGCGAAGCACGACCGCGTGCTGAATGCTCTGAAACAGGAGGAATGGAAGCACCGCAATGCCGGGCGCCAGGACTACTGGGACGAGACCCTTGACGTGGGCAAGGTAAAGAAGGTGAAAAAGCGCAAGGAGTTTGTCCCGAACGAAGGCCGTAAGAACGCCTTCCAGACGGCTCTGATGCGCAAGAAAAAGGAAGCCAAGCGGCAGCGCACGGTTTAGATCTGGCCATAAGAGCCCCCACCCACTAGAACACAGCGAGGGAGGACAATGTCCACTGGATCCGCTAAGGACGACCTCCTTCGATTGATGCACATTACGAAAACCTTGTCAAAACTGTCTTCAAAGTGCATTTGCACCAAAGTGCAAGTGGCAAAAGTGGCCAATTCCCGCGAAAAGACTTGTCAACTTTGGCGAAACGACCCACGAGTCTGGGATCTGTTGAAGGGGTGCCTTTGAGTGGAGTCTGGCAGCTCGAGGTGCCGCTGGAAGCTCTGCGACCATGGATAATGGTGAGGAGCAGTATGTAGGGGGCAACGAAGTAGATCAGCAGGCGTCTGAAATGTCTCCTGAGGATCCCGTCACCTCTGATGAGGCAGAAGACCCCGCAACACCCGAAGAAGACGAGAAAACACCTCATGGTGACGCTGTGGACGCGTCAGGAGAGCCATCGTCAGCTTCCGAGATGGCGATGGCGGAGTTTCTTCGTGCGTCATCGGAACAGCTCGAAGGTGCCGAGTTTACGCTGCTGATTGTGCTGCAGCCTGACAACGTGAGGCACCGCGTCACAGCCACGGCTGAGACCACGCTTGGCATGCTCCGGAAATTGCTGTGCACCGATCTGCAGTTGAACGCAGAGCTCGTGAGCTTCCCGGACTTACGAGGGCCACATGACGCCGATCAGAAAGAGGAGGATCTACCGCTTTCGGCGTACGGTCTGCCCAACAGCAACACCGAGTGCACCCTCGAAGCTTACGTCGCTAGACCACCGACTACCAGTGACTACGTCATGCCAGATCGTATCCAAGTCCAGGTGTACAATGGTGCGTACAATGTGCTGCTCTGTTTCTCACGGTGGTAATGCTAACAACCGCATGTGGTATCTTTTTGGGTGATGTAGAGGAGACCGACAGCACCAGCACAATAACTGTGGCGATCGACAAGTTTACAGGCTACAAGCCGTACCTAGGGGGCTTTCGACATCGCAAGACGCAGCAGCACTTTCACCATGCTTCCACTCAGGTGCGGCTGCTTCCTCTCTGTATGTGCACTTAATTTGCTTATAAACTTTGTTGTTATTACCGTGCAGACAATTCTATCGAGAGCTCGTCGCAACATGGGGCCCGTTCGGTTCCACCGCGAGACTCAAACTCAGCAGCTGGTCACTCGATCGCTGCAGACCCACCGCGAGTCCGGCACTCAAATGTCGCGACGTGACCTCAAACTGGACGAGTCCTTCGACCGCCATGTAAGTGCACGGCCGTACTTCGACTCGTATCAGCTTGACAGTCTGCGTGAAGATTCGGTGCTGCTGGTGCAGCGACTGTGGCGCGGCTTTCGAGCTCGGCTTTATGTGTACAACATCCGAGAACTGCACCGCCGCGCGAGCAGGCTCGCAGAGGTCGAGGCGCAAGAAAATGAAGCCGAGGATGTCAGTCGCCAGCACCGCGAAGTCAACCGCCGAATGCACCCGAACACTGTGAGCGACTTCGAAGTGCTCTACAATGAGCTGGACAAGTGGCGACAAGTGGAATGCCGAAAGGTGCGCGATCAACGAGATCTGAACCCGACCGAGAGGCAGAACGCGCTGGATGCGATTCTGGCCAAGGAGACGAAGCTGCTACAGACCATCGACCGCTTGAAGTTGACCGCCACGGAAGCAAACCGCAAGCAGCGCATCGAGGCGATGCTGCAGTTTATGGCGCGACCGAAGCAGTGGCAAATGAGCGATGGCGGCATCAAGGAGGTGCATACGCCTTTCACTGTGCGTGCCAAAGAGCTCACGGATCTTTACCACGGACTGCGGACGCCGCTTAGCTCCGTGGACGAACGCTTAGATATGCTGCTCCACATCAAGTGGACAGTGCAAGAGTTCGACTGCGCCCTCACTCGCGAGCTTGTGGAGCTTATTGATCGAGAGGCCGACATGCTGAGTCGCGGACGCAAGGAAAAGAGCCTCGAAGGACTTCGCAAGCGGCTCACAAACCTCTTTCTGCAGTTTCTCGAGACCCCGGAGTTCAACCCGGAGGCCGCAGCGCTCAAGCACGCGCGTGCTTAACCTTAAACTTTTTCTATTGCTTGTTACCGTCCTTCTCACCAGTATTCACGTCGAGAAAACGTTAGTTCCTGAACACAGATACAGTAGTTGTTGATGAAGTAGCTTCGACTGGACGACTACAAGCATTATTGAGCTGTGGGGGTACCAACGTAGCAATGATTGCAAACCGAGATACGGTCGCAAAGAAGAATACAAGCGGCCCACCGAGCTTTTCGCTAAGATGCAGCGCGTGAGTGCAGTGAGTTGTTACGAAGCTTTTGGCGAATATGGTCAACGCTCCGGAATTGTCTGCTTCGAAGTATATGTTACAACGTGAATCGATGTGGTCTAGCCTGCTCTTCTCACTGCGGAAACGTTTTGCTGGTCCTTGGATTCCAACAAGGGGCTGAATTGGATCAGAGCTCCAAAATACGTTCACAGGAAATCAGATACACATAGGCAGACTTGGGGGTTTGAGTTTGCAACGTGAACGCCAACGAAAATATCCCTTCGCTTCCCAACGACCTGATTTTTTGTTTTTGCCACAGGACAGTTTCTTCTGTAAGCGCCAGCCAGGAGCCCTGCTCACAAGTTCGGACAACTTCCGATGTTGGTTTTGACGCCGGGCTGCGTTTTCAGGCGTGGATTTCTAGTGAAAACAGGTTTCTAGTGAAAGACATGGAGTTCAATGCAGCGTGTTGCCCACTCTGCTCACGCCTGCGATGGCATCGTGCGCCTATCCAAGGAATCAACCAGCCATCGCAACTGACAGTGTCAGTCTGACACAGCTGACTAAAAGGCAGCGGGAAGCGCGATCGCTTTGCTTTCTGGAGCCAATCGCGATCTTTTCGTGGTTGGCAAAAATTGTGAAAGGCGAAAAGGCGAAAAGGCGAACAGCGTGCGAGGCGGGGATGGATTCTTGCCAGCAAGCTGGCAACAAGCTGCAGTTATCTCTTGGTTATCTTTCAATTGCTCCAAAAGGCAACGGCCTGCGGAAGTTGCAGTCGCCGGAAGTTGCTGGATACCGCTGGTCGGGCCCAACGAGTGTGTCTTGGCGCCACCGACCGGTCGAAGTTCGAAAGGGCAGGGCTAGGTGTACCCTCGCCCGTCCCTGTAACGGTAAAAGCTTTGGTCCGAAAAACAAAAGGTCCAGCGTTCTGGCACGTCTTGACTGCAGGCAGCCGGAAACTGGACGATGCGAGTGTTGGCGCCAGCTGCTGCGCGCGCTCGGCCTCTGCATTCCCATTTCCCATTTGGCCTTCCGCAGTGCAAGCTCCCGTGCCGCGTCGAGCTTCTCCGTGCACAGCCCGCGTTTGATCCTGTCCGAAAATAAAGACCGAACTATCCACCCGACCACCACCATGCTCGCGCCCGCTTCGGACTACGGCTACGCCCCCTCCCCCGCCAACCAAATGGGCTACGAGCAGCAGCACATGCAGAGCGGCGAGCGCCCCAAGCTCTTCATGCAGCCGCCCGTCGACTACGCGCAGATGGTGCACCAGGCCACGCCGCAGCACGCCATGACGCCCCAGCACGCCATGACTCCGCAGCACGGCATGGCGCCCAAGTACGAGGCCGAGCCGCTCATGATGAATGTGCAGAACGGGGCGCACTATTACGCGCCGCCGCCTATGAACGCGCAGATGCTGCACGTGTCGTCCGACTACGAGTACGCCAACGGCGCCGTGGTGACACCCTCCAACGGCTCGCGCAGTGGCTCCAAGCGCTCGCGCGAGGACCTCAACCTCAAGGAGAAGAAGCGCATGTTCAAGCTCAACGACCGCATCAACCAGCTCAAGGACATGCTGGACGAGGCCGGCGTGCAGACCAAGAAGAACAAACAGTCTGTACTGGACAACGCGGCGCACTACATCGAGATGCTGCGCAGCAACCTGCTCATTGCCAAGCAGAAGGCCGAGCGCGCCGAGAAGCAGGCCGAGGCCTTCCGTGCCCAGGCGCAGAAGTCGTCGTCCGGTGCTGATAAGGTCGTCCGTGGCGTTTTCCAGAAGACCACGACGCCCCGAGTGGTCGTGGACATGAACATGCAGACGGTCACGTTCAACTCGGCCTTCGTCAAGCACACGGGCGAGACCGAGCCCGCGCTCAAGAAGCAGAAGACCCTTCGGCCGTATCTGTGCGCCGACCAGGACAAGTTAGATAGCATCATGAGCAAGGTCCGCGAAACCAAGCAGTCCACCAGCGCTCTCGTCGAGACGTCCGCTGCGGGAGGCAACGCAGTGTCGGTCAACCTCGTCGCCGCCGTCATGACGGACGACAGCGGCAAGCCCACGAACGTCGAGTTCAGCTTGATCCCCGTTGAGACGCTGGCTCAGCAGCCCCAGCAGCAGCGGGTAGAGAAGGAGGCCGCACCTAAGCAGTCCGAGGCCCCACACGACGACGCCGAGACCTCTGCGGAGGAGAACTCGGTCACCGACGGCGACGTAGCTGAGTCCAAGGAGGAGGCATCGAACCTGCAGTTGTGAGTGCCAAGCGACGGCCATGTGTACGATACAGAGGCGGCGTCGAGCGCGCCGGCCGTTGTGCGAGGCGACAGTGCCAGTGAGTGCTGAGTGTAAGCGTAGTTTATGGAGTACGAGTAACCTTTAATGCAAGGTCTGGAATGTATCAATCGAAAGGCTTGGTGAGGAGAAGAGCTTGACATGCATCATCAATCGGCATGCCTGGAAGGAAGCCTCCGGACCAAAGGAGGTTGGCAAAACTTGCTGGGGACTTGCTGCCAACCTTCGAGAAGACCCGCCCAGCAATCACTCCACAAGACCTTTCGTGCGTGCTGGTGTGGGTGGGAGCTCCACACAAATCCGGCCCGGCTCTAATTTCGTGACGACTCGACATTCGTGATGCGTCAGCGAGCAGACGACCTGCAGGCTGCAGCCGGTATCAGCACTTGGCTCCGTCGGTCCGACATCATCACCACCGCCCTGGCATGGGCGAAGCTCTTCCTTGCTGTGCGAACATTGTCGAGCTGCTTGTTGCAGCGGATAGCAACGAATCTAGACTGCTCCACCTGTAAGCCAGCATAGCCAGCGCCTGGATTCCGTCGGCGACCGGCGATCCAGATCAGACAAAGCGCAGCGCTGATGTGGCCGGTGAAGCGGCCACGGAAATCGGCCGCGCCAGCGAGACCACGACGCCGAGCGAGCTGCACCAACAACCCAGGGTGATATATGTAACGAGCAGCAATGACGCAGATGGCACCGTGCAGGTGGAGCGTGCCGAGTCCGAGTCACTTGCCTGGCAAGGTGCAAGTTGCTGTGGCTGCCGTCGCTTGTAAAAAAAAAAAAATGTTTTGCCACGGTGACGCGCAAGAAGTTTCGGCGCGCCTTCCGTCGGTGGCAGCAGCCAGCCGTTGCAGCATTGTGAAGGGCCGGTCGCCGCATTGCGCGCGTACGGTACGATTGCCGCCCTTTCGGGGGCTCGCGGTACCAGCGCGCGGGCCGGAAGCAGTCCAGTGGATTTCGGAGCTGTGGACGAGCGCAGCTCGCGCCGGTTGCACTGACAGCTTCCAGCCCGCCATTGATGCAGGAATATTTGTTCGGATGCTCTGCTCCTGCTTCAGTAACTTCCGCAGCATCATTGGGATTTTGAGGTGCATTCGACTCCGTGTACGGTGGGCGACAAGGAGAGCCTGTATCAGCAAGGCGCAGCTAAGACGCTGCTAGCACGCACGTCAAGCACGCTTGCATTATTCACAGCCTTCGCCTCGCACTTGCTCGCCGTCTGGCGAACGCCGACGATGGCTTTCCAGCACGTGTGAACTGCATCACAGGCGGGTGAACCAAATCCTTCAAGATGCCTGTCAAGGCGGCTGTCAGAGCGCTGACAGATGCGTTGACAAGGAAGGCATTCTCGGGATTGGGAGTCCCAATTTGGGACGTTAATCATGTCAGTCCTTGCGTAGCTGCCGCTGTCGCAGCCGTGCTGTTGAACGAGCAGAGGTTGCGCCACAACTTGCGGCGCTCGGGTCTGCATCGCCTCTCGATCTGCGCTTCCGAAGCTTGAACATATTTCTCCAAAGTGCACCTCTGTCTTTCGTTCTCGGTTCGACTGCTGGAACTTGGTGATCAAGGAAGCGCGTGCCAACAGCTTATTAATAACCAGCTCCACACTGCTTCGGCAAACTTTTGCCAGGCCACTGCAGTTTTGGTGATGTTTTTCCAAAAAGTATGAATTTGTTCTGCCAAATCGAGATGGGTGCAAATATCATATTATCCGTTGCGCTATTATTTGGCGCGAGCCAGATTTTCAACGAAAAGCTCCGCAGAGAGATCATCAAGCAGTAATGAGTTGGTAAGACTTGTGGAGCGGTGGCGCCGCAGCTCAGTGACGAAGCAGAGCAGAGCACAGCAGGACGG
>JAABLK010001201.1:0-10050 GCA_012295415.1 Phytophthora chlamydospora | reverse complement strand
CAGAAGGATGGTGGAAGCGTGGCGTCTGCTGCCGTTGTGAGTGCGCCTCGCAAAAGGAACACTGCAGCATCGCGTGGGTGACTTGTGCTGGTGAAGGCAACAAGTGATGCTGCTAGCATCCTGATATGTGCTCGAGCAGAAGCGTAGAGCTCACCGGTTGGTGAGATGCCGTGTGATTCAAGCGCCATTCATGAAGAGTTTAGTTTGCAATGGGTAACGTTAGAGGAAATTAGGTGAATAACGATACTTGCAGATGCACGTGTAGTTGTAGGAAAGCTCGCACATGCACGAACATGACTAGTCAAGAAAATTGTCCCCGATCTGTTCGATAGGAGTGAAGGTAGAGGGTTTGCAGTATAGTTGAAGCTTGGAAGGGGGCAGTGCAGATATATCCGCATAATACTTCTAGATCGCGAAGAAAGCATCCACCAGCGAATCTGGCGACTATCTGTAGCTAGTTTTCAATTTGACGTCCGCACAGAAAGCACAGCCGTGATGCAGCGGCGACATCGGCGTCAGTCGACCATAGATCACTTTTTGGTCAATGGAGAGGCTGCAGCGAATTTTAGGCGTAATAGATGGAGTGCTAGACTTGTAAGACAACCTTGCAGTATCCTGGTAGCGGGATTTATCACTAATTGAGTATGAAAAGTTGGTGGAGGAGCGAAGTGTTCTGCAGGCGCTTACGGAGTACGAAGTTATTGACCAGAACAGATTTTCCTATAGACCAAAACAAGTTCTGGATGAGGTAGGTTGCCGTGAGTTTTTACAAGTGAACTATATAATCTATCTAAACCCGTATTTGTAGGACGATCTACCCGAATGCAAGTGCCACCCTGGTGAAGACTGGACTGTGACTTGTGGCACCGGTTGTGAAAATCGCTCCGTACGTAAAAACAAAAAACACCTTGGTGCACGAGAATTATGCTAACGACTAATACTTGAGTAGATGCAAGTTGAATGCGTGAGTGGGAGGTGTGTGACGGGAGGTCGCTGCAGCAACCAGCAAATGCAAGATGGCCGCAATGCGTTGCTGTCAGTGAAGAAGCTTTCAGATAAAGGGATGTCTCTATTCGCTAGCCAGCAAATTTTGCCGGGTGCGTTTGTTTGCCAGTACACGGGGGAAATCATTCGCACCACGACTTACCGGCGCCGGGAAAAGGTATGAGCGAGGCTTTTGCGACGATTTACAGAATCGTAGATAACTTCGTATTATTGTTACCCTCCTGGAGCTGAGTGGGGCCACGAACTATTACGGCATGGCGATCAATAATAGGGAAGTTATTGACGCCCGTGCTTTTGGTGGCCTTGCGAGATTTGCAAATCATAGCTGCCAACCCAACTGTGTGGTTCAGCGCTGGGACGTCAATGGTGAAATCTGTTGCGGGTTTTTCGCGAAGATACTCATTGAAAACGACGAGGAGATTACGATCGACTACGGCGGCGGAAACATGGCAACTACGGTAAGAGTATCATTGATGCAAAATATGTGCGGGTAACAGTGATAACATGACTGTGTTGCAGCGCAGGAAAAAGTGTCTGTGCAAGAAAGCTGACTGCCGTGGGCTGATACCGATGTAGGCAATTCATTTGACTTCGTTTTACACTTGAGCGATATTCGGCCTTGCCGCGCATGCATGGATTTGTTGATAATGATAATGACCTGCTGCACACTTACAACGCTCACAAAGCCTTGCAATTCAATCTATTATTACAGCAATTCAGCAGTTTACGTACGAAGGCAACCTACAGAATCACATGTCGGAAGAAATCTGCTGTGGAGCAACGCCGCTCCACCGGATGCCAGTCCAGCAAATCAAATGGAGCCACGTTGGGAGAAGTAGTGCGCGTAGTTCAAGCAGTTGAAGAGCTACGATCTTTGCTCGCGTACTTCGGTAAATCTAGAAAGCTCCTCACAGTCAATCGGAGCGACACAGCTCCGTCGGATGCCAGTCCAGCAAATCAAATGGAGCCACGTTGGGAGAAGTAGTGCGCGTAGTGAAGCAGTTGAAGAGCTACGATCTTTGCTCGCGTACTTCGGTAAATGAAACTTGCTAAGTGCATGCCTACCGTATCCTCTTCACGTACGTGCTCCAAATCTAGCTGTCGGCCGCTCTACAGAGGTTCTTTGGCCACGATTCACCCCAACTTAAGAGCTGCTCTGCTAGCAGAACTGCTGCAGAAGTAGTGCGCTTCAACGAATTGAAGTACGTCAATCATGCGTCGAGTGGGCACTCCAAGTCTAGACGTCTCTCACAGTCGAACGGAACGGAGCTGCGCAATTTCGTCGAACCGAATCAGCTACTCAACCGGCGCTGCGCGCGTAGTTCAAGGCTTGAAGCACTGCGATTTCTATTTCTTGCTGGGTGCATGGCGAAGGGTATCCTCTTCGCGGAAGTGCCTCAATTCTAGAAGGCGGACGTCATTGAGGCAAAACGGACCAGACCCTACGTAGCTCCGTCGGACGCAAGTCCAGCAAGTCAGACGTTCCTGCGTTGTCAAGAGTAGTGCGCGCAGTTTACAAGCGTGTGGTGCTACGTCCTTGGGTTCATCAGGTGGGCTTAGTACTAACGATCGCTTGGCGTTATGGTTCTAGAGAGAGCTCTACTTACAACGTGCTTTGAGTTATAGATGGTTAAACCCAGCAAGAACTCTCGTGCTGCGAAGGCAGCAAGGCGGACCCTCGCAAGATTGGCAAGACCGCGTAGTGGACCTCCACGAAAGAAACGACGGACAAATGCAGCTCCAGTCGAGGCTGTCGATGCTGAAAACACGATGAAGCGGCTTGCGCGTCATGAAGAGACTATGAAGCGGAATGCAGTTGCTCAACTTCAACCGCGCAGTGCGAAGCGCAGTAAAGCGAAGCCTCAACATACCGCTGATGGACGCAGTGAAGATGCGAAAGGTATGTTTTGTTGATAACTTTCAGCTGGAAAACTTATGTATAATCAAACTAACATAGACTCCTGTCAGCATTTTACGCTGCTATTGACGCTCCCTTTCTTCGGATATGTGGTAGTTGTGGGGAACTCACGAAATCTGAGCAAGCCGTGATGAAACGATTCCAGCCAGATGCAGACCTCTTTCGTCCACTTTGCAATAGCGAGGGCGAATGCGAGATCATCCAAGAAGCAGTTGTGAACGACGAAAACTGCGCGACATCAATGATTTGGCTTTGTCGACGATGCGAGGTGTCCCTGCGAAAGCGAGCTGTACCAAAATTTTGCAGAGCTAGTGGCTATCGGCTAGCTCCTGTCCGTCACGAACTTGCTGTGCTTAACCGAATGGAGGCACGGCTTATAGGCTTAGGAGTTTCATTCACAACGTGTGTGAATCTCTATTGCGACGAGCAAGAATTTACTCGTGGGAACTCGATCAACTATTGGAATAATGCAGTTGAAGTTGTGCTCGACCTTCCACGTCCACTTCACCAGTGTGGTGTCGTTTTCCTGAAAACCAAAACAACTGAATCCGCGAGGTTGTTTAGAGTTCGACCAGACCTCGTAAGACGAGCACTATGCTGGCTCATTGAAAACAACCCGCTTTACAAAAATGTGAGGATTTCGGAAGAGAACCTAGCTGCACTGCGCCAATTCGATGTTGCCAACGATATTCCAAGTGTGTCAATTACTGAAGAAGAAGCTCAATCTCTTGGTATTCGCGAAAATCAACTAAATCATGAACCTGACCAAGCGGTGGGTGCTGTTTCGACAAACGCCTCGTGCACATGTTCGCCGACCACTACGCAAGAACAGCAGGAAATTTCGACGGTGCTGGCAGCGTCGACGGCTTGTGAGGACATGCGTCAAACTTGCAATTCATGCTTGTCTGCTTGCGAAAAAACAAACCGAACTATCGCTATACCTAGTGATAGCATTGAAGATAATATTGAAACCGATAGTTCAGTTCATGAACACCTTTGTAGCCAGCAGGATGTAATGGATAACTTAATTGAGACGTTTGAGCTTGAGCGTAACGAGAACGACACAGAAAGCGAATTAGAAAAGATTATTCAAGCTGCATATCTGGCTTGTGGTGGGTCGGAGTACCCCGTAAAAGAACTTCAGTGCCGCACGGATGCAATAGATGAGTACAAAACCAAAACTTTGATGCAAAATTGCTTTCCGACTCTGTTCCCGAATGGCAAAGGAGGTTTAAATCCACTTGAAACCGGCGAGAGTCGTATCCATGAGTATCACCTAGCTGAATATTGCGCGCACCTTATGAAATGGCACGATCGCCGCTTTGTTATCCACAACAACTTCAAATTCTTCTGTCTTAACCTATTTCAAAGACGCCAAATAGATGGGCTTGTGCGTAGAGTGAGCGACACAGATCATGAAAATGATGACCCACAGCAGTTGGACTCTCCTAAGACAGACAACGATACCGCCTTACAGATCCTAGAGTCACTGAAGCCCTATTTTAGAGTGGTCAGAGGAAGTGGATTGTATTGGAGCAATGTCAGAGATGATCTCATGAGTATGATAGGAAGCCGCGTCCTTCCGACACGCTGGCCAACTTTTTTTTTAACTTTGAGTGCTGCCGACACAATATGGCCGGATTTTTCAAGGCCTGTAACCCGCAAGTTACTCTCGCCGAATGCAGACGCTTGCCTCCTAATGACAGGAGAAGACTACTGAACGAGAATCCAGATATTGCTGCCCGGTACTTTTACCATCGATTTCAGTGTTTCTTTGAAAATGTGTTGTGCGGGCGAGAGAAGCCTTTGGGGGAGATTGAAGATTTTTTCTGGCGAGTTGAATTTCAACAGCGAGGGTCCCCTCACATCCACGCACTGCTCTGGATTAAAAGTGCACCTGACGTGCTCGAATTATCAAAAACCGAAGAGGGCAAATGTGAGCTAGCTGAATTCGTTGACCGTAGTATATCGGTGCTCTCCAAAACAATTGCGGATCTAGAAGTATGCAACTGCTCGACTTGTACGCCTTTCAAAGCTGGAAGTTTGGATATATTGACAGGTCGTCCGCCCGAATACGGAAGCAATGACTGGGAGTGCGATTTGTCTAGATTAGTACATCGTGTGCAGCAGCATCTTTGCTATCCGGGTTCTACATGCAGGAAAAAAGGTGATGAGTGCAGGTTCGGCTTCCCGAAGGAACTACAACCGCACACTGAAATTGATGCATCAATTGCGAATGACGGCACGCCATCGTTCAAGGTTAGGTTAAAACGAGAGATTGCAAGTACCAATAACTACTCACCAGCCTTGCTTTCAGCCTGGAGGGCAAATATGGACGTGCAACTAGTTGGTAACGCCTATGGTGCTGCAGAGTACACTGCGGCGTACGTAAGCAAAGCAGAACCCGACACAGCTCGCTTTAAAAAGGTTATCGCGAAAGCTGTGAAGCGCTGTGATGCTAATTTGCCCCAACATGCAATTTTGAAACGAGTGGCAAATTCGGCTTTGTCGGTCAGAGAAATCAGTGCTCAGGAAGCGTATTTCATTCTACTACGAGAGCTACCATTGCATGGGAAGTCACGGACAGTACAACGCGTGAAAGTGCTACGCCACCATATGCGCTGCTATCGTATTGACACTCGCGAGCAGCAATACCTCGCTGACTTTGCTGATAGAACCCAAAGAACTGAGTCTAGGATAGAACCTTTCGAACGAGCGTATATGGCCCGCCCGTCCAACGATACGTTCGAAACAATGAGTTATGCTTCCTTTGTGGAAAACTACGACCTTATAGATCAGGTTAGCTCCCTCAGCACAACCCAGGATTGCTGGAACAGAATTGACGACGGTGGATATATTAAAAGGCGCACAAAATCTCGAGTCCTACGTTCGTCTCCTTCGATATCTCCTGATGTCAAAAACCCAAATGTTTGCTACGCAGAAGTGTTCTTGCACGTTCCCTGGCGAACACTCGATGATCTCCCTCAAGCTGACGATGAATGCATCCAATATTTTCTAAGCGAGCAGGAGCAGAATCTGGATAATGAACTACTGCAAGAGTCTAATGCAAGAATTGCTCGCCAGCACTCCTTAGACCTACTCAAACAGGCACGCACTACTCCATGCTGCGAGCAACTTCCTCCATTCGAATATGTGTTCGTTCACGATAGTGGTGTCTGCGTACAAGAAGCAGAAAATGTTAGAAATGCAGAAGGGGACAAGGATAAAACAACTACGTGGCTGGCAAAGCATACTTACTCGGAGGAGGATGTTCAACGAGCAAAAACCTTTATCAAGGATTGTGTGAAGCCTTTCATGAAGGAAAGAGATGCTGTTGTTGCCTCAAATCACTCGGGCACGAAACCCACCTATCAGTACCCTACCAGCGACGATGAAGACACTTCGGGATCAAAGGAAATAATGTCGGAGTCGCAATGGATACCTTTTGCATTGGCGATGAAGCAATCAAAGGCTAGATTAAAAGCAGAGCTTGAAGGCACTCCATGTACTCCACTACAAATGATCATAAATGGAGAAGGCGGCACAGGAAAGAGTTGGCTTATCGATCACTTAGTAAAAGATGTAGGTTGTGTTTTTAGGGACCACCCTTCAAATAATTCACAACGCATTCTCCTACTTGCTCACCAGGGTACCGCAGCATTTAATATTCACGGTCAAACAGTGTGTTCTGCACTTGGGTTCTCATCGTTCTCTCGATCTGCGTTTTCAGTTCCTTACGTATTTCTCACTACGCAGAAGAACGGTGCAAATAAGTTGAAAACCCTCCAACAGAGATACAAGGATGTGCATTTGGTTATCATCGATGAGTTTAGTGTCATCTCGTGCGGAATATTGCTCTGGATTGATCAGAGAATGAGGGAAATCTGGCCTCAGCATCGGAATCTTCCTTTTGGTGGAAGAGATATAATATTTACTGGCGACGCAGCTCAGCTTGACCCTGTCGTGCCGTACGCGCTGTCCACCCCGCTTGAAAAGGTGCAAAATGAAGTGCATCGTAAAGGACGTGAGCTATGGGAAGGAATACCTAATGTTTGCATGCTGACAGACCAAAACCGAGGCAAGCGTGATCCGGAGTGGTTTAATGCGCTGAGGCGCTTACGTAGTCGGAAACCAACAGCCGCAGATATTGATTTGTTCAATTCACGTTGCAGTCCTAGATCACATTTACCAGAATGGTATCCGAAAGCTAAGCACATTGCTCACAAGAACGTAGATGTCGATGCAGCTAACGCTGAAAGTCTTCTCGCCAATGACTCGCCTATTGTTCACATCAATGCGTTGCACCACGTCCAGCAAAAACGGCTTCACCAGAAACGTGATATACCAGAAGGAACAGTCTGCGCCCTTGTTAGTGAGGCAAAAACGACAAACAATGACAGAGACAGAGTAGTTGCAACAAGGCTGGTGTTATGTGTTGGAGCTCCTGTCACGTTGACCTTCAATCTCGAACAATCCGCAGGACTTTGTAATGGGACGAACGGAATCATTTATGACCTCATTTTTTTTACAGGCAGCGATCTCCCGATCATTCTCGTTAAGATAACTGATCTGTATCTAGGCCCGTCATTTTTGAAAGATGTTTCTAATATTGTACCGATAATACCAAAGGATATCAGCTGGGGTAAGAAAAATAGTGACCTTCGAGTTGTTCGTAGAGGAATTCCTTTACGTCTAGCCTATGCAATGACAATTCACAAGGTGCAAGGTTTGACATGCGATAAAGTTGTATTTCACAGTAATTCGATCCCAACTGTGTCATTTGCCTATGTAGCACTATCACGGGTGAAACACCGAAACTCCATTTTCCTGACACAGCCGCTGACACTGGACAAACTCAGTACATCACCTGAAAAATTGCTACTTTTGAAGCGGAGGAATCTCGTGTTGCCACTGCTGTTTCTAAAACCAAGGAGGCTGCTCTTCCTGTCATCGAGTCAATGCAGCAACTCGCGCGTCTGCACAACAGCGCAGTGCTCCCACGCTCCTAGG
This sequence comes from Phytophthora chlamydospora, assembly GCA_012295415.1. Taxonomy (NCBI): domain Eukaryota; phylum Oomycota; class Peronosporomycetes; order Peronosporales; family Peronosporaceae; genus Phytophthora; species Phytophthora chlamydospora. The sequence goes on along the minus strand of JAABLK010001201.1, from coordinate 2,117 downwards.
TTTGGCGCGTGGGACTGCGCCAGCTGTAAGTTTCCAAGGTCTTCCCGCTATCGTCGTAGTATCGTACTACTGAGCAGCGTGTCAGTGCTGGCTTCCTAGCCAGCACACGCATTTCCATGAGCTCGACGACTACAGCAGTGAAGAACGAGGTCGTTTGACTATGATGCTGGAATCGACCGACACTATGACTCCCTGCACTGAATTTAACGAGGGGGGAACTCTTGGCCGAACGGCAGTGGCTGTCGCAGTACGAGACCACGGCGAAACACCTCTAAACCGGCATCCTATTCGACAAATGCAAGCTTCTCCAAGAAGCCAACTATCGACGGACGGAGCAAGAGAATGAGAATTCGTGGAAGTCAAATAGCAACAAAAATAAAATATGTGCAGTAGCTATCAGTGAACTCACGGCACTAAAGTCTTTTGAACTTTTCAGTCCTACTCCAGCCTTCGTAGATGATCCGGCCACATTTCATCCAGAAGCTGTAGAAATAGTTCATCAGCTTGGATTCGACGCACCACTTCGTCGCGTCGAGCAGTCAAGACGCTCACGAGGGCCTCCGGTATCGCTGCTGACTCAAAGCGAGCAGCCGATGAATCTTCCGCTTGGCCATTTCGTGCGTGGGGTTCATGCAGAGACCGCACCAATTCCTGGGAGGGGTGCACTGTTGAATTCTCTTGAGTGCACCTCTGTAGTGTCATCGCTGGCGAATTGGAGACTGGGTCTCCTGTCGATTTATTTCGGTTCTTGACCATGCGTCGGATTGCCATTTTCTGCCGTCGCCGCCGCCGCTGTAAAGTGTTTTGCTGTTGCCGATGATGTTCACATAGCCAATGACGCTCACCGTTCTTTTTCAGAGCACGTGCACGATCACACACACTCCGATGACCACACTGTTGATTTTCCACGAGAACCCCAGGTTGGATAGCCGGTAAAAGCGTAGCATCAGGAGCCGTCGTTGTTTCACTTCCACCCAAAGGAGAATGGGACCCGAGGGTTTGAGATTGAGAAGCATTTGGTGTTGCTTCTCCCGACGCTGCACCAGAAGAGTCGACATCTCGCGGTTGGTTTGCTGCTGCCATTCGTGAGCTAAGAATTTGTTTCTTGCGCTGATATCGCTGGCGCTGTTCTGCATTCTGCAGCTGGCGGTGCCGCTCGCATAGCCAATGAAGACCTCCGTTCTTCTTTACAGCCCGCTCTTCAATACAATGAGTGGGGTGCTTGCATAAATTGCGTGGCAGATCGCGTGTCGAACAAGCAACGACCCCATTGGGACTTGGTGCAGCTGTTTTCTTAGTCTTGGTTGTCACCACGTGTCCAGGACGTGACAGGGGGCTTGTGACGGTCAGAACAGGACGAAGTGTTTTGCTCATGAGAACTTTTTGACGGTGAGTCTCGCACATGGAGTCCAGCTCTCCGTTGTGCTTCGTTGCTGGTTCTCCCCTGCATTCCGGTGAGAACTTGCACTGCCACAAAACCCATCGACCTGTGCGTATACGGACAACCATTAGTACCGGCATCTCGGCCACTGAGCATGAGTTGCTTGCTGACCTGGCATAGATTCTCTTCGCTTTCACCGCAAGCCGCTTGCGACCCTTCGCGTGAATGAATTGCTCCAGAGGGGGCGTAGTGAAACTGGTAGAAATACCGGTTTATGTCGCCCCCCAAGCAACCCGTTTACCGGGATGCTACCGTACTAGTTTACTACGATAGTTTACGGCAAGTAGCAGTCAGCCACGTACGGTCACGAGAGGCACACAGCGCCACGGCGTCCGCGAAACTAACTGCTCAATTCACTTTTCAATTTGCCGTTCAAGGATAAAGCTTCCTCCCATAGCTACGTCACACCATTGCTGCGGTCGGACTCGGCTGGTTCTGGTGGCGACGAAGAGAAGAGCTGGAGAAGAGCGGTCGGTCGCCCTCGAATGACTTTGAAGAGGGTTCGCCTCTCCCTTATCTTGCAGGGAACTCGGACGACTTTGGCCTTCGTCCGACCATGATGACCAGCCAGCCTTCCACCCTTGCGCCTTCCTTGTCGAACTACGAGAGCGCAGGATCGAACCAAACGCTGAAAATCCTACTCAGCAGCCGGCATCTCAAGGGGAAGCGGATCTCG
>JAABLK010001200.1:0-10082 GCA_012295415.1 Phytophthora chlamydospora | reverse complement strand
CTGTGTAACTAGGCCATTGCTCAAGCGTCCTAAACCTTAGGAGTACCTAGTCGTACGACAGATAGGAGGGAACATCCTCTTGCTGGTATTCCCAGCTAAGCGAAGCAATCTAGTTTGCGAATGCCATTATTTTACAAGATGTGGTGAAATTGTATATTCGTAGGATTCCCCATGCATTCTCTGTATTGGCGTTCCGCGTGAACAAGTTGTCTCCAACTGCAAAGGCGCAATGCACGAACGATAGATACTAGTTAAAGTGCAAACCAACACATGCCATTTTGACCGCCGCGGAGACTTGTCGGACCAAGTTCGTGAATCATCGATGCTGTCACAGCATGCTGTTAGACCATCGGAGACGCTTTCCGATATGGGAGCACCATCTTGCCAGTGGCAAGTGGTTTGTAAAAGTTTTCTTGTTCCCGAACGACTCGGTCGAAGTGGAGCAGATACTTTGGCTTGGAGCCTGATCATCAGGCTGATGGACAAGACCACCCGACGTACCTCAAGCGCTTTCAGAACGGGCTGACCAGGTGCTCGCAGCAGACTGCCTACATGGCTTCTTGAGACCAAAGATAAGGAAGATTCGCTGCCCGAGGTGCTGCGCGGTAGACCGCAGCGAATCCTTGGACCTTCACCTTCGAGAGACTTGCGTTGGAACAGGCGTGCCCATTACCGTCTGCTCTCGCAGCTAAAGAAGCTTGAGAAGCCCCGCACAACAACGAACGGCAACCTGCATTGGCAGGCCGTCATCGGTGACAAGCAGCGACGACGCGGGGCGACGGCCAGAAGCAGTGCCTTGGATCGCTTTAATGGTGATTCCTCATGGGCATGACGTCAGAGCCGTGGCAACTTCAAGTGCGGCGCCGTCCAATCGTGTGTTGCCGCTTTGTAGCCATTCGCGATTTGGAAATGAGACAAGCGGTCCACGTCGATCGCGTCGACAGCCCACGATTGGTGTAGAGAACGTAAATTCTGGTGCATGGGAGCGTACGCACACATCCCATCGCTTGGAATCTTGCAACAAGCACGCCAGCGGGCGCTTGCCATTTCCGTTTTCGATCCCCAGAGGCGACTGCGTCCGTGAAGACCCCAACCACTCAACCATGCAATCCGCCGTGCTCCACACCTGCCGCCGTGCAGCCTCCGCCGGTCGCGTGCGCTCTGCCCGCGCGCTCACGACGTACTCGGGCGGCCAGCCCTCCGAGGGCCAGGGCGGCTTCTACGGCTCGGCCAAGACGCGCTCCGAGGCCAACTCGGCGTTCCGCCCGGGCTCGCGCGCCGAGCCGCAGGACCTTACCAAGCTGCAGCAGCTCATGAAGCAGTGGGAAGCGCAGAAGGCTTCGCTCGCCGCCGAGGAGCAGAAGAAGGAGCTCGCGCGGATCGCCAGCGAGGAGGAGACGCTCATCCAGCGGTTGATCGTGCGGGGCGCGCCCGTGTGGGGTCTCTCCACGCCGCAGCGGGAGTTCGTGGCGGAGTGCAGCAAGGCCGGCCCCTAAGCGCTACCGCGTATCCAACCCCCTCCCCCGGCCGTCTGTCTCCGAAGGTTTCACTTTGGCGCCGAGTGCCGTGAGCCTGCGCGCCTCCTCTATCTCGTCGACGTTGGCGTTCGCTCGGACTTCCCGGAGGAATAAAACGGGGTTCGAGCTAGGAAGGCAGAGTGCCGGTAATGTATCAGTTTCTCCATTTCATTTGGGTGTAGTTCGTTACGATAAGAGCAGGAAGACTGGCAAGCTCAGCCGCCGCGTGGTTGCGCGAACGCGACGCCGCCAGAGGGAGGCAGCAGTGCTGCAGCTCGCATCACCCCGGGCACAGCGAGCCCCAGCCGGCACGTTAGACGAAGCAGAAACTGAGTCAAGATTCCGGGCGGCGATTTGATCGCCGCCCAAGCAGACGTCACAAAGACAATGGCGAACGAGTCGGTACTAGTGACGCCTTCTTAGAACCGATGGTGGCGCTCCTCCGAGGAGTTCTTGGCACCAAGCACCATGATGCTGGTGGTACGAGCCAATATGCGAGGAGCCATTGGGCTCGTCACATTTCAAGTAGCGTTTCTTCGCCGCGGTACATGCGGCCAGACGATGGCAGGTCCACGGACCGCTGGCGCTGCATGTCCGGCAAAGGACCAACCTGCTCTCGCTCGCCGCCGGCACTCACTTCTCTCGCGCTCATCGTGCGTCTCAAGACCGGTTGATGAGGTGACGGAGCGACGCCGGCCCAAGTCTTGGGGGCTGTCGCTATCGACGGATCCAGCAAGTCCGCGAGGTCTGCCGGAGCCCCCAGCTCGGTGCCTTGCTTGGAGGCGGACGCATCCGTCAAGTACATACGCAGCGTCTCCAGCCGAACGCTCGGTGGAGCGAAGCTCTTCGTGGGCGATGGTTTGTCTCCATCCAGCTCGACGGGAGCAGCTTCCTGGCTGTCGTCCGAGTCGCCAGCCTGTTCTTCCTCCTCCAGGGTCTTTTCAGCGACCCACTCGGTCTTCAGCGAGATGTCGGTGCGCTCGCTTGCCAACGCGCCAAGCTGCGCCACCAACCGCGCGCGAATCTCGGGGTGCAACCCACTTTTCACGATCATCTTGTGGTAGATCTCGGCCGAGCGTGCTCCCGACACAATGGCGCACAGCCACTCGACAATGCGCCGAAACTGGATGACGTTGTCGTGGCAGATGTGCCGGCGGAACAGCTCGAAGAGCTCCGGGTACTCGCCGAGCAAGCGATGCTTCTGCACTGCAAGCTGCTCGACTCGCCGGCACAGTTCGTTGCTCACTTCGAAGCCGTGGATTCCCGCAGCGTAGCAGCCATCGCACAGCTCGAAGCTATCGCACGTATTGCACTTCCACTTGCCACCGATGATGGGGCTCATCCCGCAGCCATCGCACAATGCATTTTCGTGGACGTGGTTCTTGTGGTATCGAGCATTGAGCCGTGTCTTGACGTCACCAAGCATCGACCCTACGCCAGTCTTTGAGCGCAGCCGGCTGAACACGCCACCGCTGGCTGGACTGGACTCAGGAGCACTGGACGAGTCGAAAGGAAGCGAGAACTGTCGACTTAGCTTGGATGCAGTGTGCAATGATTCCAACATGGACTTGGATTCCGTCACGCTTGCGCTGAGATCAATGGGCTCCGAGGTGAATCGGTCCTTGGATGCAGCAAGGACTCGGCTTGCGTGGAGCACTGACGGACTGGAGGCATCACTCTTCGGGCCATAGAAAAGATGATCTTTTGCCCACAGCAGCGACGAGCTGGTTGTTAACGAGGTGCCCTCGCCGTCGTCACTAGTAGAGTCACCACCCGTCGCTTCAAGCCGCACTTCATCCCTGTGTTTATGATCCAGCGAGATCTTCAAGTCCGAGACACGCACGTATCGAGTGCGGACGTACGACTGCACCTTGAGATCCTGGCGATTCTTCAGCAGCGGAACGATCAATCGTCTCATGTCCCGGTTGATTTCCTCGTTGATGCCTTCAATCGAGATTTCAGGGTGGAAGTTGGCGCGAATATCTCGGCCCTCGAGCACGAAGCCGAGCCACTTGGAGATTTTCTCTCGACCTCTCTCGGGCATGTTTCGAATCAAGCGCTTGACCACCTCGGATTCCATGTCGATCGGAGCCACTGGGAACACTTCGTCATCCAACTTCCACTTGTTGTACGACTTCGCTGCTCCAATGCTTTCTTGACGTGGAGCAGCAGGCAGCTGGGTAGCCGGAGAACCACCACGAACCGAACGCAGCATCTTCGCTTTAGTAGCAAGCGAGTCCAATTGCGGTACTTGGTCTCCGAGGCCTCGCACGTGAAGATCAAACTCGCGTAGCTTGTCTTGCAGCGTCTCTATCTGGCCGTCGTATTCACTTCGACAGCTTGCCAACTCCTTCGTTAGCTCATCAACACGTTGAGTGCAAATGCTCAGTTCATGGGCCTTTGCTGCTAGCTGCTGGCGAAGAAGCTCGTTTTCTAGAACAGAGCTACTCGCTCGTGATCTTTCGGTCGCTGTAGGCCAAGAGGACGGCGTGATCTCAACTTGAGCAAGCTTTTCAGGATCCATTTCCACATCTTCATCAACTGTCGCCTGCACAGAGACATCGCTGTCGGCCGTGCTGGCTGTTGATGTTGGAGGCGTGTTGGTCTTGTTCCCACGTCTCGCCAACATTTGATTCAGCTCTTCGCATTCGGTTGCTTTCGCAGCCAGCTCGGTTTCCAGAAAAGTCAGTTTCTTCATGAAGTCTTCATTTCGGTTCGCGATTGAAGAAACCTCGCGTACTTTTTCTTCGAGAACCTTGTTCGTCGCTTCAAGCTCTGAGCAATGCTCTTCCATGCTGGACATTTCTGCAGCCTTGGACGCCTGTTCGTCTTCCAGTTCCTCCACTTTCGCAGCAAGCATCTTCAGCTGGTCGTCTGCAGGCGAATCGACCGGTTCAGTTGCCCCATTGTCTTTAGCTTCGCGGAGGTGGGCCTCTAGGGCTGCGATGCGCTTGTCCTTCTCGGCTACAATGAGCTTGTATTCAGCCACTGTCCGCTCTTCGTTCACCTTGGGCTTGTTCTTGATGTTCTTTGCCCGTGTACCGAAGCGCAGCGTCGAGATCGTCTCCTCACTATTGTAGCTGCTGGAGCTTGCGCACACGAGAAGAGTTGTCTCCGAGTTCCCTCCAAGCGAGTCTTGCAGCAGCCGAGTTAATTTGGAGTCGCGGTACGGGATGTGAGTGTTGGCATGGCCACTTGTCAGGGCATTCATGACACTCCCCAGTGCACTAAGCGACTTGTTGATATGCTGGGCTTCTTTGAGCGTCTGGCCTTGCGCATGCGTCTTGCCCACTTTCTCCGAGCCTGCCAAGTCCACCAGAAACAGCTTTCCGCTCCTCAACGACCCCGTCACAGTATTCCGCTGCTCGATCGTGATGATGAAGACGGAGTGGCTTCGACTGGACTCGCTGTTCATCCTCGTAGAAGAGATGACTCGGTTCGCTCCACCCAGTCGCATCACGGACTGCATGTCCTCCACTGACGCGCAGCAAACCTCGGTAGCGCCAGCGACCCACACGCCGCGCTCGCGACTCTCGCGCACGTTTAAGTTGGTGGACGAAGGCTTGAGCAGGTCGCGGATCTTCTCCATGTAGATCTCAATGTACGAGACCCGCACGATGAACTCGAGCTCGGCCTGCATGTTCTGGATGCCATCGAAGATGTCGGCCATGACGCGCGGGATGATGCCCTCGAAGTCTTTGTCCCCGGGCACGCCCTCCATGGAGAAGGTCTTGCCCGAGCCCGTCTGGCCGTACACGAAGCATGTACAGTTGTAGCCACGCAGCGCAGACTCCACCAGCGGCTTGGCCGTCGCCTCGTACACATCGAGTTGGGACGCCTTGGTGCCGAATACTTGGTCGAATGTGAACTGGTGATCATCCCCTGCGCCTCGAGCCTCGCTGTGGACATGCGCAGCGGTGCCGTCCTCCAGCCGCACACACTCCACGGCCTGGTGCTTGTGCTCCAGCTTGTTCTGCGGCCGGAACCGCGCGCACACGCGGATGCCCGCGCGGGTTTCCGCAGCGGATCCCATCGCTCAAAGAAGCAAATCGCTGACTGAGCTTTTGCTACAGCTATCTGATTCCCATCTGATCAGTCGCGCCTTGGCATGTATACCTTGGTAATGGACTCTACCGTCGAGTTGACGAGAAGACTGCGAGCAGTGCCCTTTTGGAAACGTGCCAGTGTCATTCGTGATACAGACAGAAAACGAGACGTTGCAGAGCTGGTCGGAGCACCAGCAGACGATATCCGCGAGGAATATACACACCATTGTTGTACATGGAGAGCCAAGGATACTAACTATCGGTAAAAGCCCTGCGTTCAAGTCAAGCTTTGCTGCCTCTGTGTTCGCCAACGCATTTGCTTGCCGCAAGTATTGCTGCTTAACACTATCGCGAAGTGGAGGGCGACAGTTCTGTTAAACAGGTCAGCGTGTTGGTGAGCACCGCTGCTGGCTGCCACCGCTCTGGTTGAAAATGTGCATGCAGCTCTCCTTGTCAGATGCACGTGCCCCGGTGCTCAAGGCGGGCTTTTATCACACTACTGGCCACAAATACATCAACATTTTTGCAACTGGCCCGGAAACTAGCAAGTTGCTTCGGGCTGCGATTGCCGCTGTTCGCGACCTGAATCGCCACAGTAGGAGACCGAAGCAGCTATGCATATCCATATGATAGTACGTGGTTGATTTAGCTTACAGTTCTCGTTGGAAAGGTAACTGCGCAAACCCCTGTGTGCTCGTGTCTGGACCTGTGCACAGATTACGGGAAGCGATTAAGATACGTGAGCAAGAGAAAGAAGACAGGTGCAGGTAGAACATCGCGAGCAAGCATCGTAAGGGTACGAGCTCATGCAAGTGACCTGTTTGGTACACCATGTTAACGTAGACTTCGTGACACGTTGCGATGCAGCAGGTTCGAGTTTGAAGCAACGCCAACTGCTCACAGGCGCCGTGTGATTGTTGTGCTTGATGCTTGTGCCAGCAGTTCGCAGATGCACATGAACGTGATGGATTCGGCAGGTTCATAGTGGCATTTCTGGAAGAGGTGAGACCAAATGCTAGCTAACGATGAGTATCTCTTTCTCTTGCTGACATTGTGCATTTAAGATGTAGAATGAGCGGATCGTGCAGCTGAATCTCTTGTCTCCCGTACTTGGCTACCAGATCAATGTTGCCGTGCTCCATGGATTTACTGCATGCCCTCTGCAGCAAAAAGGTATTGGTGATGGTAAGTTTTGTCGTCGTGTGTGGCCGCAGCTCCGTCTTCTCGAGAAAACAAGATGAGAAGCTAATATAGGCAACTTGCTAGTTTCCGGGCCAGCTGCAAATATGTTGATGTATTTGGGGCCGTAAGAACAAAATATGGCTAGCTTTTCAGCCACACCAGCACCGGTACAAGTTACACCCCCTGTGGGGCAAGCTGGTCACCACGAAGTGGTTGTTCCAGCCGGAAATCCCTCTTGCAACCCGGGTATTTCCTACCTAGCTTACTGTCTAGGCTACTCAGTCTCCCGCCGTCGCCATCCTCGTCGCATCCAGCCGTGGGTCCGTCACCTTCGGTGCGGCTTACGCATCTTGCACTGCGCAGGTGGAACTTGCACGGCCTCGGGTCAGCCGGTCGCGGTTTGTAGCTGCAGTCTCGACTTGGGGCGCTGCTCGAGCACCAGGATAAGGTTCGAAGAGTGGGTGAGCTTGAAGGTCACTTGGTGGTGGGGCTCGTCCGTCTGGTACTCGAGGAACGCCCGGCAGCTGAAGAACTCCCACCCGCGCGGCTTGATGTCGTTTAGGAGAATGGCAGACTTCGAGAGCAAACGCTGGGTGGAGCGCGCTGGAGTCTTGCGTGAGCGGCTGACGACGCCCAGTATCTTGGCTGACGACCAAGAGACCTTTACATTTTCTCCAGAACCCAGCTTGGCTCTTCCAAACCTCCATTATCGAAGAAGCTGTCGAGAGCGCACATGCCACGAGCTCCTCGGAGGCGCCGAGCGGCCGCCCAGCGTGCGGAGCCCCGGTGGCGGGCTCGGTTCCGAACGGCCTGTCGGATGCTTACCGCACACTGGGCCGGCTGCTGTTCATCATCATCGATCAAGAGCGGGATGACATAATTCTCCGCAAGCAGCTACGTATCTTCCGCCCGCGTATCGCACTGCTGGCGCTGGGGAGGATGTCGTCTCGACGCAGGCTGCAGCAGCTGCCGCCGCTCGAGGAGTGCACAGCCTAGGTGCGCGAGCTGCTCGCGTCAGAGCGGAGGATGTTGCGCGTCTCACCTGTGGCGACCATCAGCTTTTGGATGCAGGCAGTGGTATCCGATCTGGTCCTCCACGTTCTTGTCGGGGATGCCGACGCCGACCGGCCGGCAGCGGACACGCAGCATGGACCGCGTGTTCAGCCAGCCGTACCAGACCGCCTTACATAAGGGCATGAGTCCCGGCGCACTCATGCCGGCGGTGGGTTGCCTACCACAGAGCTTCCCGCAGTTCGCACGCCGCCCATCAGTTCCAGCTCAGACAGACATGGCTGCGCTTCGGCAGCTTGGACCGCCCGCTCGATGGGTCTTGGACCCCACGGAGTACGAGGCTCGCCGCAAAGCATTCCTTCACCGACAAGAACGCGCCCAAGAAGAGCACACCCTTTGCAGCGCTATTAAACGGTCGTACGCTTACGAAAAAGAAGCCTCATCACCAGCAGCGGTCCTCATCATTGCTCAAGACCGCGAGGCAATGAAGGCCCAGCTGAAGCCGCTACAGGAGGCATATAGGCTTCTTTTCGTCCGCGCCCAGAAGCACCGACTATTTCCAACTGCGTCGCAGGCGCGCCAGCTTCGAAGCTACATGGAGGCAGCGCGCTGGGCGTATAACCAGTGCGTCACTTTTGCGCGCCGGCCCACTATGGTTGTCAACCTGTCAAACCTGCTGGTGCACTGCGTCACACACAGCACAGCGCTCCGTCGTAATTTCCCAGAAGGCATGGGCGAGCCGCCGGCTTGGGTATTTGAGACGCCTGCCTCGGTGCCCAATAACGTTGTACAGCAGTTCCTGACCGCGCGTAAGGCGGCCATCACCAACCTGCACCGGGGCAACATCAGGCACTTCAACATGCATGTCAAGTCCGTACGGACGCACCGATACTTCACCATCCAGGAAAACCAGTGACGCGTGCACATGGACGCGTCCAGCGAGGCTGGTCGGAGCCTGCTTTCAATCACCGGAGTGACCGGTATCTCGGTGCGGATGCCTGCCGACACGGAGATTGCTGGCGCGGTCACCATCGCGTACCAGAATGGCTACTGGTACGCGGTGGTGCCCACTGTGGTGGAGCCGGCGGAGCTCTCTCCGCAAGGTGGCTGCATTGCAGGTGACCCGGGTGTGAAATGCTTCTTGACGACTATCGATCTGGAGGGCAGCGTCGTCCACTACGGCCGACGCCCTCGCGAGCAGGACGAGCGCCACCCCGACAAGCTCGCCCGCTTGTCGGAGCGTATCTCGCGCGCGCAGGGGGCGATAAGCAACTTTCTGAATATTGAAGGGCGCCGCCACACGATCCGAGAGTGGCGAGCTTACAATCTATCCAAGCGAGAGTTCCACCGCTGCTGGGCGCTGCTGGGCTACCAGGTGGACGAGCTGCACCACAAGGTGATCGCAGCTCGTTCAGGCCGCAGACGTCATCATCATCCCCGAGTTCCACTCCAAGTCGATACTCCTGCCGAGCGCTCCGCGCACATACACATTCAACCGCAACCTGCTGTCTCTCCAGCACTACAAGTTCCGCCAGCGTCTGCAGGCAGTCTGCGAGCGCACCGGCAAGACGCTGGTAGTCTGCAGCGAGATGTACACCAGCATGCCATGCCCGAACTGCAGCCTGTTGTACGAGAACCTGGGCGCTCAGGACGTCTATTCGTGTCCCCACTGCGCGTTTACTGCTGGTCGCGACGAGGCGGCCGCCTTCAACATCCTGCGATTCAGGAGCGCGGGATCCCTCAACGTGAAGCAGATCAACAACGTGAAGGTACAATAATAGGTGGTCGGCAAGGAGTAGGAAATACCCGGGTTGCAAGAGGGATTTCCGGCTGGCAAGGACCAGCTTGCCCCACAGGGGGTGCAACTTGTAACGAGCTTCCTCGTCAAACCAGAGCACCACCAGAACAGGGTGCTGGTAGTTGTATTTTTCATCTTTGTATAGGCTTTCTCATCTACATTTACGAAAATGAGTGTGTATCTCCCCATCGCTTCATCAATCTCCCAACTCCGCAGCCTGTATTTTATAAGCAAAATTTGGACGGTCGAGACTGGGGGGACAAAGACCTGTATCTCTCTATATTTAGGATTCGCTCTCCAAAATTCTCAAAAGCGCCCCAAGCCAAACGTGGGGTCTCGAGACCACCAGCATTCGCCGCCTGGAAGCGCAGCTAGCAGTTAGCCCTCCCCCCTTCAAGATGATGTCCAAGCTGAGCCTCGTGCGCCAGCCGCTCGCGCGCGCGCAGTCGTCGGTGGCGGCCGCCGTGTCCAACTACCCGTCCTACGTGCTGAACGCGCCGGCCACCGAGGTGACGACGCTGCCCAGCG
>JAABLK010000011.1:0-117116 GCA_012295415.1 Phytophthora chlamydospora | reverse complement strand
TAGTCCAAACCAACAAACGCTTACAGTATTCCACAAAACATATCCAACGCACAGCCTTCAACTCTGGCTAGAAGCCGAATTATTCGTAAAAGTAGGGGTGTTCGTATACTTTTGGCCAGGAGTGTAGCCTGCACTCGCCGCTCATGGCACCACCACTTCGATCATCGGCAGTGAGGAAAACCGCCGCTCTGGACTTTCTACTGCAAAAGAGGCGGTCGCCCATCCCGGCAACATGGGGCTCCGCTGTTACACTTGATCTCAGTATACCTTGGCCATCCCCTTGGCCATCCTCAGCGCAAACTGAGCAGCTCCGAAGCGGCCTCGGAACTCAGTCGCTCATTCACGGCTTCACCGCGTCGACAGCAAGCCACCACCACCGCCTGCTACCTCCAGCGTATGCGGCAGTATAGTGTAGTTGTACCTTCATATCGCGCACAGGCTCACTTTGCTTTTTGCCATATAATTTCTCTCGTGTCGCAGGCATTTTTACTTTTTTGCCGACGGCGAGGGCCGAAGCTCCAGCAGCTCCGCTCGTCCCAAGTGCATGACGCCCGACGCGCTGCCCACCCAGACGGGCGCCTTCATCTCGGTCATCAGCTGCTCCGTCATCGTGCTCTCCTTCCTCTGGAAGCGCAAGTGGCGGCGCCATCCGAACCCGCTCATCTACTGGAAGGCCGTGGTCGACTTGCTCTACGCGCTGCGCTTCCAGTACGGATGGGACGTCTACACCAACCCGCTGGGCTGTCGCGCGCTGGCCACGCTCACGCAGTTCTGCACCTTCTCGTCCGAGTGCTGGTTCCTCTGCATGTCGTTCAACCTGTACCAGTGCTCCACGAACCCCTTCACCAACCTCAAGCAGAACTTGCAATGGTACCACAGCTTCTCCTGGGGCGTGGGTGCGCTCTTCGCCGCGTTGCTGTGGCTCTCCAGCGTCGAGTTTGACCCTGAGGTGCATCCGGCCTGCTTCGTGGACGAGACCGTCGCCGATGAGCTCGTCGTGTACTACGTCGTCGTCATCCTCGCCGTGCTGTGCGCCGTGATATTCGCTGTACTGGAGACCCAGACGCACCCGTTCCGAGGCATGAAGGAGGCGCTCGAGGCCAAGAAGGACGTGATTCGCAGCGCCAGGATCTTCACGGTGGCCTACATTATCTACCAGATCATCCTCATCTCGTTCTGGATAGCGGATGTACTATTCCTCGACAACCACCCACACGCGCTCCAGCTAGTGCGTGACGCGTCTTCATTTCTCCAGACTTCGAAAGGCTTGATTGATCTCGTCATTTGGGTCGCCATCAACGGACCGCCCCATGTGGATTGCCGAGCTGCGCAAAGCTTCGACAGCGACCGCTACAGCGACGTCGACATCGATCTACAGCCACAACTCAACGTCGCGTTGAGGAAAGAAGTGCTGCACTTCACAACCAGAGGCATCGTGGCAGCCTCGACGAACACTCCGATGGTGACGGATGGCCGCCGTGTGGTCCATCTCCGCCTGCACGAGCTCGGCATGACCGTGGGCTTCGACGACTACAGTCCGTCTGCATTCCGTGATATTCGGCAGGGCTTTGGCATCAACGAGACGCTGTACAGGAAGGCGTTCCTGGCGACGTGCCACGAAAGGCTCCAGTCTGGAGGCTCCAGCGGCGCCTTCATGTTCTACACTGCCGACTACGCTTTTCTCGTCAAGTCCGTGACAACCAGTGAACGGAACGTGCTGTTGGATATGCTGCCAGAGTACATTCGCCACATGAAGCAAAACCCGGACTCGCACTTGACGCGGTTCTATGGCTGCCACTCAATCGAGATGTACGGCCAAGTGTTTAGCTTCGTGGTGATGGGGAACGTCATTGGCCGCACAAGCATGCACCAGTTCTTTGACATTAAGGGCTCGTGGGTCGATCGCAACGCACCGGTACGTCTGGTTACTGTGCTTTGTGAGCGCAGCGAGCGAGAGCTTGAACTGGAACTGATCCCCTCTCTTTCGTTTTTTTAATTTGAACTGCAGGCGATTCCTCCGGGCAAAACCGTGATTTGCACGTACTGCAGCAATGCTTTCCAATACGGCACGAACGAAAGCTGTGAGTACAGCATCCGTGGGAATCACCAGCCGCACGTCGTGCTGAAAGACAACGATTTCCATCGAAAGCTGCGGGTTCAAGTGGATACTGGTAAGCGCGATCTTGACCAATTCTCTGAGCTGTAAACAACTGAAGATGACTGACGCCTGCTGCTCTTTCTGCGTGGCTTACAGCTGAGGCGCTTGTTCGGCAGCTTGAAAGTGATAGCAACTTCTTGCGAGAACAAGGCATCATGGACTACAGCTTGATGCTAAGTGTTCACAACACCAAGTACGTGGTGGAACACTCAGGTGTGGACACCAGAAAACAGTCTCCGACGAAGAGGAAAGTGAATTACCCGGTATGTCATCCTGAAAGCAGCGATTCCTTCTTGTCGATCGTTACGGATGGAGCAGATCAGACGGAAGTCTCTAGCGACGACGACCTGGACGAAGTGGAATCTGGAAACAGGAGGAAGTTTAGCCGGAACTGTCGGTACTCTGTTGTGAGTCAGTACGACGACAGCAGCGTTGTTATTCAAGATGATACCCCGCTTCTGGGGCGCTCAGGACGCCGCTACAACTCCGTGTCGTACGGGCCAGTGGATATGGACTACTGCACTGTAGACGACGCGGAATGGATCGGCTCCAGAACCGTCGAGAAGCAGGGCTATCAGGCGTGTGTTGTGGTTGGCCCCGACTACTACACGCTCGGAGTGGTAGACATGCTCCAAACGTGGACGTGGAGAAAGCGACTGGAGCGGTTGTGGAAGACGCTGGTGCTGCGTCATGACCGTTTGGGCATTTCGGCTGCCCCGCCCAGACTATACGCCGAACGCTTCCAGCGCAAAATGCACGACATCTTGATGGTATCATCAGTCAGCTTTGACTCCAACTAGGATGGAGTCTTCATAGATAGAGTATGTATTGTGGAATAACGAAAGTAAGAAAGGCTTTTTTGCCGACCTGTGATCAACGCACCACTCGCTACGCCTCGGCGATCATCATGTCGTACTCCTGAAGCTTTTGCAAAGCTTGGAAGGCCGAGTGAGTGATGAGGTTGTAGTCGAGCTCGCCCATCTCGTCTGGGTCTGACAGCGCCAGCAACGAGCGCAACTGGCGGTCACTGATCTCCGGGAAGGCGTTGCGAATAGCGCCGACCACTTCGTCACGCACGAGAACCCCACGACGGCTTTCATCAACGGCCTCCAACGCACGCGAAAGAGCTTGCTCGAACGTGTGCTGGTTCATCTCCAAGACGGTGTAGTATTCACTGGTCTTGCGGTATTTGTGGAGGTAGGCGGAGTAACCTTGCTGACTGTCGATGAGGGCTAGCACCATACCCGAGATTTGGACTGCGAACCGTTCGTAGTTGATGAACCCGGTGTTGTCTTCTTGAGCTTCGGCCATCGCGGAGATTATCTGCAGCCTCGTGAGGCCCACATCGGCGGCACGGAATAGGCGAGCGATCTCTGCAACTGTTAGCAAGCCTGTGTTTTCACTATCCCCGCTCGCAAACACTTCCGTGAGGTACTGAGCAATCCAGTCCGGGTTGCTGTGCGCTTCCAAGATGCCCTGAATATAGGCGTCTTTTAGCAGAGGGAAGCAAATGGGGACGAAGTCCGGGTAGACGATGATGTTTGAGTCATCGTCAGCTACTGGAACTTCAGACATGAGGATATTCACCTCACGACGCGTGAATCCGAGGTCGGCATCTCGAACCGCATCCATAAACGCCAGACGGGTTAAAGCACCAACTTCATCCTTGTCAGCACGCTGGAAAATCTCTCGCAAGATACTCTCCATCTCGTCCTGCATCATACCATGCAGGAAGAACTCCGCTTCCCGCTTGTTGAAGGACTCGATGCGTGTGAGCCTTTGAGTGTGGTTTGCACGGAGCTGCAACAGTGCCTGAATACCCAACGGCAGGAAATCTGCAGTGGGCAAGGGTACTTTAGACATCGCAAACTATACAAGCAAACTTTCTGTTGAAAGGAGACTCGTACCTGCACAGCTAATGACGGCTCCTTCGTTCTCGTCTGCCTCTGCGTAAAGTGCCTTTAGCTCGGTGGGGGTGAGTTGAAGCTGCTCTCCAACCCCGTCCAGTATCTGGAATTTGAGTACGAAATCACCTCTTAGAAGGTGGTGGTTGATCTCCTGTGTTGTAGCACCTCCCCCCGTACCTGCTTGAACTGCTCATAGATCACCATGCCCCCATCCTGCTGCTGTGCGTCGTTGAAAGCGACGATCATGAATTCCTTGAGAGCCTCCTCCTCCATTTTAATATACGCCGGTGTTAACGCGCTCATTGCGGCATCGTTGCCCGTGCTGTTGGCGCCGCTCTGTTTCGCGACGAGGTCTTTGAAATACTGCGACCCGAAGGCGAAAATGGCCTCCTTCGTCTCCACCTTGCCTTGCTGCCGCAGGACCTCGCGTGTGAAATTACGCAGGATGTCTGGGAAATCGGCAGGAATCTGCATCGGCTTCGCATGCTTGGACGCCATGGGGCAACAACGACAACTTCAGAGAGCAAGTGTGAGCTTGAAAAGTCGCACATCGGTAGGATACGAAACGCCGACTTGGATCGACTTTTCAATTTGTGAAAGCGAAAAACTTGGTGGGGCTAGCTCTGTTTGGACCGATGCCATACACCACAGGCGACTGCATTTTGCCGATGAGAAGGAAGCAAGCGACTAACGATTGATTAACATTCACTTTTTGTCCGTGGTGCGATCGTGGTGTTGAAAAGGGTCTTCGCTGGCTGTTGCTGGTTGCCATCGCGCGATTCCTGACGCCGGTCGAGGATTATGGGGAGGGTTATGCGCAGATGTCTCCATCTCAGGGGCATCTACACGCTTCTCGTCGCCGTCACCAGTGAAGTTTGACTTGCTGACACTTCCAAGAGGGATCTGACCGGCATCGCTGCTAAGTCAATTGCGACGTGATTGGCCTGAGTCACGTGTGCTTTAGTACTTGCCGTGCCATTAGTCAATGGCACGTGGTCGCCGTGGGACGCTAGATCAGCTCACCTGGCAGACCGCAATGCCGGTGAATAGCAATGCACCATCGGGACCATGATCCCTGCCACGGCACGGCAACGACAGGTCGCCCTGTTCGCGCAAGGCTCAGCAACGAGCCCCTCTCTTCTGCTCTGAAGCGATGAAACTCGGTTAACATCTCAAGCCTCGACCACAACACTCAGTCGTCAACTTTCCTGCTTCTGCTCAAGTCTCCGACATGGCCACTTCAACCACCGCTGCCACTCCAACGGATCGAAAGGCTCTTTCGGTCGCGTCGCCCACCAACTTCCAAGAACTCAAGACACCCGATGCGCTCGAAGGCGGAGCCCTGCGTCCGGGTGGACCCCCGAACATTTACAGTCGGGAGACGATCGGCATTTTGATCCAGTACGGCGCACTGGGTGTGATCAACGGCACGATCTACGGGTTGGTCTATCCGTTCCTCAACAACTATCTGCGCATGTCCGGCACTGCAACTGCGTCGGCCAAGGTGCTCGTCCGCATCCCGTGGAGCTTTCGAATGTTTTTCGGCATCCTCTCCGATTGTTTTCCCATTTGGGGCTTCCGCCGTCGGCCGTACATGGTGTTTGGGTGGATCTTCGCCACGATCTGCCTGCTGCTCATGGTCATCTTCCCTACGGGCGACCCATACTACGGCGACCCCGATCTCGCCTACGTCTCCGCCGCCAAGCTCACCGACGACCAGCTTGCGCTCATCAATGAAGATGCGCCTAACGCCGGAACCAAATTCATTTTGCTCATGATCTTCGCGAACCTCGGCATGACCATGGCAATCGCTGCTTCGGACGGTGTTGTCATCGAGTTCGCGCAGCGGGAGCCGGCAGCAGTTCGAGGCTCAGCATTGACCATGATGCAGGTTTTCAAGCAAGTCATGTCCATTCTTTCGTCCGCTATGGTAGGCTTCGGCCTCAATGGAGAGGACTTCGGCGGGTCATTCTCGGCGTCCATGGGTGTCAACGCCATCTCCGCTGTGTGTGCAGGTGCAGCACTCATCGCCACCGGGTCGTCCTGGTTCTTCGTGGCTGAAAGCAAAGAGCCGGCCAAGCCTTTCCGACAGTACATGCGAATGCTGTTCGACTTGCTGCAGCACCGGGTGGTCTACCAGCTCATCGCCTTCCGCTTCTTCTACTTTGTCTTCTCGCTGATGAGTGTGACTGCGGTCAGCCCTATCGAGAGCCTTTGGGCCAAGGTTGAACCGGTTAATGACGCGATCTCTAGTATCCTCGCGGCTCTCATTTCCGCGGTCGCTCTCTACGTGATCAAGCGATATGGCCTCACCTGGAACTGGCGCACCATCATCGTCATCACGCAGCTATCCGTTGTCTTTGTCGACTGCTTCCCCACCTTCTTCACCATTTGGGACGTCTACCGCAGCCAGTGGATGTGGCTGGGCCCGCCATTGTTGGAAGAAGTCCCGAGCACGATCTCCAAGATTGTATCCCAGTACGCAACCATTGAGATCGTCGAGGGTGGCAACGAAGCTGCCGTATTTGGCCTCATCACTACGTGCCAAACCATCGCCTCGCCCTTCGCCACAGTCATCTACAAGAACATCGACGCGCACTTCGACACCGGCAAGGCGTACCTGCAAGTCGACGACACTTACGTGCGCAACCAAGTCACGTACTGCTACCTCATCGCGTACGCCTTCCAGATCTGCTCGATTGCCTGGGTGTTCCTCTTGCCGCGCCAAAAGGCCGAGACGCTGGAGCTCAAGCGCCAAGGAGGCAAGAGCTGGTGGGCTGGCGTTATCACCATTGTCGTTTTCACCTTTTGCTTCATCTGGGCGATCATGACAAACCTCATGACGATCTTCCCGTCGACTTCTTGTCTGGCCATCGCTGGCGGAACCGGTTGCTAACTTCATCGCTCGGACGGTGCAACTTCAAAAGAGCTTTTGAAGTAATAAGGATTTAGCTCTATAAAATGGCGTTCTAATAACTGGGTTTCCTTCGCGTTGCCTCGCTGCCTTTTGTGGTCGAGGCACAAGTGTGGCAACTTCTAATACGGTACGACCCACCGCCTTTCAGTTAAATAAAATCCTCTTCTTCCTCGTCGTCGTCGAAGTCCTTGGGCTTGGCACTGACGCGACTGCCCCCTGTGGGCGAAGCAGGCTTTGACCGGTATATAGCTGCTGCAACCGCCGCGTCATGGTCCGACATTTTCTTCGGAGAGACAGGAGCCACTGCGCCTGGGGCGATTTTAATACCACCACCACCCTTTTCAACCGCGAGATTGGGACTCTGCGGCAAGTTCAGCTCCACTTCTTCATCCGAGTCGTCGCATGTCCACGCCGACGTTGGCGTGAGAGCCTAGAAACGAGCGCAATGCGAAAACAATTATTAGGAAGTGATACAAATAGCAAGCATCAAGGCATAATAAGTATCGTACCAGCTCGACGTAGCGCCCGGTTTCCCCGCCTGAATGTCTTGTCTTGAGCAGCACGATGATCCCCAAAATGGTGACGCAGCCGCCAATGGTGAACATGAGCATCTGCGTCCGCGTCATGCTCACGTACTCTTCGAAGTACATGATGCCGCCTAGCACACTCATGAGGATCCAGAAGCTCTGGTAGACTGGGATGACCACGAGTGCATCGAAGCGTTTCAGCCCGCCGTTGAGGAAGTGGACCTGGAACCCGAGACAAATGCCCAGGCCTGCGATGATCACGTACGAAGTGACCTGCGTGAACATGTAGAAGCCCGCGTCGCCCCAGATCGCACTCTTCAGCAGCTCCACCGTCGACTTGGCAAGAAGCACCGACTGGCCGCCGAACGTTCCGGCGATGCCCCCGTAGCAAATGATGTGGAACAGCCCCTCCTCGTAGTTGTGCGTGCGCTCGATGTAGCGGCTGAAGACGAAGAGGCCACCCAGGAAGCACACGATCAGTGTTATATAGGCGTACATAGCCGGCTGCTGGTAGAGCCGAATGAGGTCCTCCAGCTCGTAAGACGGCGTGCTGTGGCCCGCAAAGATCACTGTGAGTGTGACGCCCATGAAGATGATGGCCGTCGCCAGTATGTTCTGTCGCGTGACCTTCTCCTTGTGGAAGATGGGCGCGATGAGCATGTTCCAGACGAGCGAGAGCGCTGCCAGCGGCGCCAGCAGGGTCTGTGGGGCCATGCCGAACGCCACGAAGTCTAGCAGCGAGCCGAGACACACCAAGCCAAAGCCTATCATCCAGAGCGGCTGCTTGACCGTCGTCTTCTTGACTTCTGCCGCGTCGTTGCGCGTCATGGAGAGCTTCTGCAGGTTAATGCCCACCGAGTTGAGCACGGAGAAGACGAGCGAGATGAGGAAGCCCGCCACCCACATGCCCATGGCTGGGCCTGTGTAGCCCACCTTGAAGCACTTGTTGCCCTTGGACTCCACTTGCGAGTCGTCGAAGCTCGCGCACATGTTCGAGAGACTGGGGCACTGAGTGTGTACCGTAGACTGGCAGGAACTGAAGCACACCTTGGACACCTCTCGCCCCACTTCACACACGGGGAAATACACGGCGCACTCGACGCGCTTAAGGAAGGCGCCGCATGCGCTGCTGACGTTGGTCAGGTCCATCGTCTTGACGGTGTCGGCCAGCTGGTCCTGGCTGAAGCTCTGGTACTGCGGCAGCTTGGCCAAGGAGGACTCGCTGGCGTTGGGGCTGCTCCAGGCCTGGAAGGCCAGCGAGGCTGCTTCATCCAGCTCTTCGTACGAGGATTCACCGCCGCAGACCGCGAAGGACACGTAGGAGCAGAACTCGAGCCCCGACGGGGTGCCGCACGTGCTGGAGCACTCGTCGGCGAGCGTGCGGGCCAGCAGCAGCGCTAAGCAGGCCACAGGCAGCGAACGGCTCGCCACCATGACACAACGGACGAGGAGCGAAGCGAAGTGAGCCTGCGGTCTGTTGAGTTCAACTTGGGCCTAACAATAGATCCATCGACACGTTGTCAAGATTAGAACGCGGTGCGGTAAGGTTTTGAGGATGACACAAGTGCGAGTTCACAAAATGCAAAATGAAAAGCTCCTAAACGAGAAGGAAAAGAGCAAGAAGCGACTCAAAACATGCAAAAAGAAGACCCATAGGCCTGTAAAATACGATAACCCGAGAAACATGTGTGTAAGTTGTTTCAAAGTATACCAAAACAGCTCGCAGGATTGCATCAGCCTACGATATTAAATGAAGTCTAAATATGCAGGTGCACAGGATTGTGTTGTCTGCGACACTGACGTCAGAGAAAGCGAGCATGGGCAACACGGGGAGCAGAGGTGCCTCCGCGCGCGCGGGCGAGTGGAAGGGCCCATTTAGTGACGAGGTGCAGCGGCTGGGACTGCTTTGGTGCTGGCAGTTTGATGCGGTAGCTGACGGTGTGTATGGTGACCAGGAATATGAGTGTCTGAAGATCAAGTTCCAGGAGACCGTCGCGTCCGCGCCGTCGGAGGCTGCGGCGGCCTCCAAAGTGCAGGTTTGAGGCGTCGTGGCAATCGTTGTAGCCTTTATAAACGGTTGCAACTCACCGTGTGTTGCTGCTTCTTGCTGGTGCAGACGTGGCTGGAGCTGCCACTTCCTGCCGCATCGGAGGAGCTGGCGGCGCCGAGTCGTCAACTTGGAGCAGCCTTCTGTCAGTTGTGTCTGCAGACCAAGGAAGACGAGGGAAAAGCAGCCAGTAAACTGCAAATGCAGAACTTTGCTCAAGGAGGTAAGGACAATTGCTGCTGGTTTGTGCCTCGATGTGGGTTTCTGACCTCGTACTTCGTGTGCCTTGCCAGTTGCGCAATGCGTGCGCGCGTCCTCGCAGTCGATCTGTCGGTCGCTGTTCCGACTGTTTGCTGCTGATTCTCATGTCAATGCCATGACGGAGGCGCAGCTGAGTTCACTACTCTTCGCCTGCTTGGCGATGGCGGAAGGTGAGGATGCAGAAGGGGATCGCATGGCGCAGGTGGCCAAGGCGCTCGCACGGGCTGCCATGCCACCATCTGCGACTCAGGCGACCAGCGACGACTTTGTTCGGTGGATTGGAGCACAGTTTCCTCTTCTCTACACGATTTTTATGTCGTGGATGACGCGCAAATGCTTCGAGTCACTGACCAAGCCGTCGTACGAGGCGCCTCGGCTGTCCCACAAGAGCAGCATCTTGTCCAGGTAACACAACAGACTGAGAGGATTTAGGCTGTTGCTTGTATTGTGTTCGTGTTCACGTTCATGCGTTACCCACACAGGCCGCAGTTTATAGCGTTATCCACAGTTTCGACGTCATTGCAGACATCGCTCCGTCGATTGTACACGAGCGCACAGGATGGATTGAGCTTCAACCGCTTGAGCTACCACATCTTAGGCTACTCCGGTCCAACACTGACAGTCATCCAAGATGCCCAAGGAGGTAAGCTCTTGCAAGCCAAATCTGTGCGTCGTTAATGATTTGCTGTAGTACTGACAAACTATGGTGAAGCTGTGTTTGGTATGTATTGCGATACGGAGTGGAAGGAGTCCACGCGCTACTACGGAGGCAACGGTTGCTTCCTTTTCCGAATGGCGCCTGAGATCAACATCTATCGGGTGTCTGCGAGCGGATCCAACGAAAACTACATGTACCTGAACTCCAAGGGGTTTGCGCTTCCTCGTGGCCTCGGCATGGGAGGTTCAACGGACAAGTTCCGCCTGTTCCTGAGCGAAGATCTGGACGAGCACAGCTACACAACCCCCAAGTGTCTGTCCTTCGAACCTGGCCGTTTGTCGACCAGCGAACAGTTTGTGATTGACGCCATTGAAGTCTGGGGGTGCGGCGGGGAAGAAAGCGAGCTCAGCCAGAAGGCCCATCGCCAGGAGACGGCCGACCTGATCAACCGAGCGCGGAAGGTCGACAAAGCTCAGTTTCTCGGCAGCGACTTCGACAAGGAAATGTTCCTGGGGAAGACGTTCGGCCACGGGACGGACAAGGCGCGCGTTGCCGACGACGAGTCGTAGGTTGCGCTAGGATCGCCCTGCCTTCTCTTCAAATTTCAAACTTGTGACTACTGGTAATTCGATTTATCAAACACTTGAGCGCTACTCGGCCATATCGGCGTCCTCCTCTTCAATTGCTCCATCCTCCTCCTCCTCCTCCTCCTCTTCATCATCGCCTTCCATGCCCTCTTCATCCTCTTCATCATCGCCTTCCATGTCCTCTTCATCCTCCTCGTTCTCGTCACCGCTTACGTTTTGATCGTAGTGGCAGCGACGCGGACCGTCCAAGACGTTGCAGTTTTCTTCATCCGCGTAGTCGCCGCGGAACGTACTGCAGACGCGCAGTTTGCCTTGCTTGGTTCCATACAGGAAGCCGCCGCCGCAAATCGGACTGAACAGCGCAATATTCACATCGTCCATTGCGCTCTCCACGTGAGACAGCAGCGCCATGTCTTCCCATCGATAAATACGCGTTACACGGTGAACTGGGAACTCCGTCTCGCTGGTAACGTTGGGCAGAACAAGAAGAGCAGCATGTCAGCGGCCTCAATAGCAAGTAAAAATGAACGCACAGAGACTCACCGTTGTATACGGTCTCGTACACCGTAGCCCAGCAGGACATAAGCTGACGTAGGCGAGATCTTCACTGAGGTAACACCACCTGCCGCCGTCTCCGCTAAGTGGCAAGTCTGAACGACACGTCCAAGCTGCTCGGGATCCAACGAGATCAACGCTAGCCAAGTTGACTGGTTTTCTGATGATAACCGTCCCCTGCGGTTGCGCTGGTTCCTAGTGAACCGCGTCCGACTAAGCGCGATGTTTGGTCGAATTTGCGAATACCTCTGTTGGGGAACGGCTGTTGGGGCCGCGGTACTCCGAGCAGGTTCAAGTGTCGCCGTAGTATATCGCTGAATGCTATGCGGAGGATGCAGTCTGGGCCTTACGCGCCGTATCTGCTGGTTCATATACTGATCCATCGTAAGAGATAAGTCTGCCGCTGCAGATTGCAGCGCTGCCAGCATATTCGGGGCGCCCGTGTGCATTCCAGAGATGGGCACAAGTCTGGGTGGCGGCGGGTGGATGGGGAGAGATAGCGGTATCGTCGCTGGTGGCGCCACGGGAGTCTCCCTCGTCGTACGCGACGCAGCGCCCGACGAAGAATTGTTCTCATTCGACGCTGTGGCTTGGGGGTTCGATACAGACACATCATTTACATCGTCGCTAGGACTCGTCGCACCACCCGTCGTCTCTTGCGTAGTTGGTACCGAGGAAAGAATTGTCTCCAAATCTGTGGTGGCTTCGTTTTCAGCCTCCATCTCCACTTCTTTTTCGGCTTGCCGCAGTGAAAAATCGGCACATATCGCCAAGTACCGTCCGCAGCGCGAGATGTCGAAGCCACCGTCATTATAAATGAGGGCGTGCGAGAGGATTACACGACTGTTGTTCATGGCCTTCTTCGTGAGCAGAGGTTCCGGCGATAGTGCCCATGACGGATCGAAGTCCCACATAGTTAAAGTGACGGTAAGATCAGAAGGTGGAGCTTGACCTTGGGGTCTCTGTTACAGAAAAAGCAGCACAACACAAAGCGCACCATAAGTTATCGACCTGGATCACACGGCAGAGTGAATTACTGTACGCTGTAACGCACCACATAGCGTTCATTAGCCTCTCCAACCATGATTTTGGACGGATCAGGCAGGAACGTGACCGAGCGTAAGGTTTGATAGCTGAACATCGCAATGCGCGGGCATGTGTGCTACAGCAAGATAACAACACTTAGCTTCGTTGTGCAACCACGCAGCGGATAAATCCACAACACGATGATTTACCTGGTAATCCCACGTGTAAACGCATGTTCCGCTTGCAATAGCGAGAATGTCGCCCGACGGGTGAAACGAAATCGAGATGATAGCGTGGCGCAGCGTGGAAACGTAGAGACAACGACCAGTCTCGATATCCCAAAAGCTGCGAACAATAATTCACACAATGAAAATGACAGGTTAAGTCCTGCACTGCTAGTCCGCACTCGGCACAATTCTTGACGTACCGAACTTGGAATCCGAGGCAGCCCGAAGCCACGTAGCGTGGATCAGTGGGGTGGAACTTGACACTCCATGGAGTTCGCGGGTGGCCCACCAAGGTCTACAAACAACAACACACACGATTCGTCACTTCTCCATAACACACACAACGCCTATAACCCAGTCAACGCAGCATTGGTCGTACCTGTATGACCTTGCCCGTCTCGATGCAAATGATCTTGACCGTATGGTCTCCGTGGGTCGACGCAAAGGTTTTCCTGCACCAAACACCGAAAAGTACACGTCAGCCCGACGATATTCCCTCACCGTCGTCTTTCTACTGCGTACCCGTCGGGACTGATAGCGATGGAGATCGTGGACTTGGTCGTCTGTGGTAACTCAAAGTACCGACTCTGGTGCTGAAACACAACAAACGAACAGCCCTCAGTACAGTCCGTCCCCGTCTTGCTCTCGCTCCATCCAGCACGCACCTTGGAGGCGCTCTCGCTCTCGGCCCAGAAGTTTTCCTCCCGATCGTCCCCGAGCGCGCGCGCGGTCTTCTGCCGCCTGGAGCCGCCGAGCTCGCGCCGCAGCAGCACGGACGCGATGTTCTGTTGGTTCTTGGCGTGGCGGAACGAGTTGGGCACGCCCGGCGGGTTTAGGTCCGCGGCGGCACGCTGCCAGACCTTGGAGTCCATGGCGAGGGCGGGTGGGGGGGGTGGGCCTACGAGTGGGGGGAGTGGAGCGAAGGTGAGGGGGGAGTTTCAGCCAGGACGGACGCTCTTGGAAGGCGGTGGACGCGGTAGCTGTGCGTGATTCACTTGCGAACACAGAGCGTCGATGGGTAGAGTAGACGAAGAAGGAGCTTACCTTTGAAGGGCGGGGGCACGCGTTCCCTGCGTGTCGGCGGGGGCTTCCTCTTCCGGCTGCCTTGTCGCTGCGCTTACTTCACTCGCTCCCGATCACTTTTTTGCTTGAAACCGGAAGGCTGACTGCTGTCACAAGATGATCGGTGGCGGAATTTGTAACAGGTTGTGGCACGAAGACGAGTTGACGTTTTTGTCAGTGTCGAAATTGCCTTTTGCAGTGTTGGCGTCAAACTGGTTGTGTCTGGAATGGACTCTCAGCCGGAAGTGGCCGGCAGGAGCTGCATTTTCAATGACGTCCTGTAGGAAGGCAACGAAGCCAGCGCAGGAAAGTTGGTAGCGGACAGCGATACGAGATGAAATACACTTTCCTTCATAGTGTTCGACGCGGACGATCTCGCCGTCATCTTGCGCAGTGCTGCTGAGGGATAAGTCGCACATGAAGATTCAGGACTCTCAAGGCTTATTAACATACACGTGAACTACTCCTCCTTACAATAGCGCATCGGCCATCCTGCGGTCAATGCGGGTGCGTAGTTCCTCCTCATGTAGCTCGTGAACAACCACGAGGCTCTCCGCGTGAAGAGCGTCGGCGGGATGTTGGAGCTCACGCTGACGCTCCAGTAGCTCCTCTCGGCGGTCAAGCTCTGTCCCCTCCGGTGGAGGCGCCAACAGGCGCATAAGGCGCTGTAGGTCTGCTGCACGCCGCTCGTACGCACGCGCTTCATCCACCCGCGTCCGCCGTAAGTCCTCGAGATACTCGAAAGACTCGTCGCGCACACGACGAGTTACTCGGTCATAAACTTGGCGGATCTTTGGTAGGACGCTCGCTGGGCAGCATATGAGCTCCACGCGTTCGCCCTGGAAGCCGGACAATAACCCGGATGTCTAGCTGGGTGAGCTCGTCACGAACCATCTGCTCGACCCGCTTGAGCAGACGGTTGTCGGGCGGGAGGCCGCCAATGCCGACCATGAACATCATGCGGGCGCCTTGCAAGGCGGCCCCCAACTCGCGCTCGTGGTGTAGGTCATTGTACCGGCGAAGAGGGTTAGTCGATTGCCCCCATTTCATCACAAGCCAATTACGGCGGCGGAACTTCTCGGGCAGGCGCAACCCGCGCCAGAGCACACCGTAGTAGCCGAGCAAAAGGCCGTAGATGAAAGCGTCGGGTGGCGGCTGAAGGTGACCAGCCTCCGGCAACAGCAGACGCACGAGCCATGGGTTCGCCACAAAAACCATTGACACTTGCTCTTGACTGGCACTTGTTCATGACAGAGAGTTTTGAATTGTGAGCCCTCACGAAGGGCGTGCTCTGTGGAGCTCGCCATGAAGTTTGCCGAGGAAGCCCTCAATATGGAAGGCATGTCGTCAGTGTGCCCAATTTCTCTGCTCTCGTCTCCTGCTACCGTCCGAAAGGCCCAATTTATCTGCTCTTGTCTCATGCTACCGACCAAATTTTTTCGAGTCCTTGAGTCTCGAAACGCATTTCTTTGTATCAGGCGCAAAAATCGTGTACTTTCGTGTTTATTTAACACGCGTGGTGCTGCACATAAGTATCAACATCTGGCGACCGCCGTAAATGGTCACATTCAAGTTTCCAAGGCCCTGACAAGTTAAGACCAACAGCAACCAGGACACCCAATGGAGTCCAAGTTCGACAAGGTAGGAGGCCCCCAAAGCCGGTAGTCGCTTTCGCTCTTGCTGCCGCCTAACACACTACACGACATCGCCCGCAGACGCAGAAGCAGACCATCCTGCACATCAACGCGAGCCTCACGCACAACTCGGTGACGGACCGCGTGGCCGCCAAGATGATCGACCACCTGACGCACCACTACCACCGCCACATTTGGTGCGACGGCGACCCGTTGGCCGAGACGGACAAGCCCGAGGACGTACTCAACGTCGAGGAGTGCGACGTGTGGAGCAGCAAGATGCCCAAGTTCGACCGCGAGACCATGGGGCGCGTGTGGAAGGCGCGCCACGGCAGCGACGACGTGGACGACCTCGAGGCCTTCCGTCCCATCAAGGAGCTGGCCGAGCAGATGCTGCGCGCCGACTTCCTCGTCATCACGAGCCCAGTGTGGAACTTCAGTGTGCCCTACGCGCTCAAGCAGTACATCGACTGCGTAGTGCAGGCCGGACTTACGTTCCACGACAAGGACGAGGAGGGACCATCGCGCCCGTTCTTCAAGGGCCGGCCGCTCATCGTCATTTCTTCGTCGGGCGGCAAGGCCCCGCCAGCGAACGAGGACTACGTGTTCCCTTTCCTGTCGCGCATATTCGCCATGTGTGGCTTCGACGACGCGCACCGAGTGGCCATCGAGGGACTCGCCATGTACGACAAGGAAGAGTGCTTCCAGAACGCCGTTGACGAGGCCAACCGTATCGCCGACGAGGTGGTGCAGAGCCACAAGCTGCGGCTGGACATGAACTACGTGTGAGCAGGGCGACCGGCAGCAGAGCTGTGCTGCTCTGCAAGCCGAGACTGCATTGGTATTGCATGGCGGACCAGACCCAGAACACCACGATCGGGTTGTCTGGTTTCGCGTTCAAGACAGAAACACAAAATGTAGCGGGTGCAGCAGCCCCCTCTTACTTATTTTAGCATTCATGCGTGAGCGTGCGTTTACCTTTCGTATCGTATCCGTCCAACTGCTTGCTGCTCGCGTACGCGTCCTCAAGTGAGCTCGGAATCATACGCATGACGTTGTACTTTGTGTTTTGGTACACGTTGTCGGTCTCCGCCGCAGCCTGAAGGTAGTCACGTACGACTTGGTGCACAGGCAAACGGCCTTCCTTGCGGAAAATGGTCAACTGCAACAGCTCGTTGTGGAAGTTAGTTGTTGTATGTGTTTCGGATGGCGTGTGTCCCTTGCACAAACACTTCAACTGTTGTAACTGTTGTGCTCAAGTTTACCTGTATGATTCTCTTGAAAAAGGTAAATAATATCCTTGCTGCATCTGTGCATTAGCGACCTAGTTGCTGTAACGATGTTCATTGTTGCGTAGAGATTGAAGAGCAGTGCGCTTGGCGCAAACCCAACCAGTCTCCATCTGCTGCTACATGTAGCATACACTTCTGCGCCACAGTGCTATATCGTTCAACCAGCTGGCTGCGCCGAAAAATAAAAACTCTCACTCACACGATGTGCCGTGTTTGGGTTCCGGAAGCCAACAACCCAGAGAATTGAGGTTCAGCAGTGTTCTCTCACTGCTATCGACACTGATTTTCCTCTCTCATGAATGATTCATGCGTGCGTGAGCTCACACGAAGAGAAGAGACCGAACAAGGTTTGACTTGTTTCTCCAAGTTGAAGTGGAGTCTCTACATGTCATCACTTCTAAGTGATGACCAGCCAAGAATCGCACTGCTTGTCTTGCGATGTAGGATAGATGGAAATTGTACAAGAATGAGTTGGTAGAGTCGATCTGACTTGCCCCGTGAGATGATCCTTGCATGGTCAGTGACCATCGTCACCTCGGCTACGTCGCTTCCAGGGCGAACTGACGGACTGCCCTCGCCTGCGACAGCTCAAAGTGTACCTCCGTGATGGCAACGACTGCTGCTGCAAGCCGTGGAGCTTGTCGCTCGCGATGGACTGGAACCGCCTCCAAGCCCTGCAAGTTTCGCCTGGTTTGACTGCTAAAACCGCTACCTCTGGCAAGATGCGCGTGAGATTCGAGCGCAGCATGGCCGGTTGCTGTCCCCACGTTCGTCGGCGACCTTCACTGCGTCTGAGTATGCACAAGGCCTTCATGCTTGACTGCGACAGCCACTTGCCACGTACCCTCGACGGCTCACTGCGTTTCAGTATGCCTTCTCAGCAAAAAAAATGCCATTGAACTTGGCTGCAGATTCGGTTTGCCACCTTCAGTCGCCAACATCCGCAGGAAGGAGACAGCAAGGAGAAACCCGCCGTCGGCTTCTCGCCCGAGACCCGCCGCCCCCACCGAGCACCGAGCCAGCCAGCCATGGGCGCGGCCAACAGCGTGCGCAAGCTCACGGTGGATAGCATCGCGCTGCTGGAGCAGCTCGAGCCCAACGCGGCCGAGCAGGCGGCCAAGCGCGCCGTGCGCCGCCGCGTGCAGCAGCTGCTCAAGCAGCAGTGGCCCACGTGCCGCGTGCTGCCGTTCGGCTCGTCCGAGAGGTGAGCTACTGGCCTAGCTTGAAGAAGAGTGAGAAGAGAAGGAACTAATGAGGAATGATGGTCTTTTGTTCTGACAGCGGCCTGGGCTTCGGCGGCTGTGACGTCGACCTCGGCATCTACTTCGAGGACGTGGACGTGGACACGCAGGGCCAGTTCTCGCCCCAGGAGCGCGTGGAGCTGCTGGCCGCCGCCTGTACGAAGCTCTCGGGCGCCTTCCAGGTGCAGGAGTTTGTGCGCAACGCCAGAGTGCCGGTCATCAAGCTCTGGGACCCCAAGCGGCAGGTAAAGAGACTCGGAGGAAACGAGGAAATTGATAGTGATATTGACGTGTGTGGATCTCGCTCCTGCAGGTGGCGTGCGACGTGTGTGTGGGCGGCATCAATGCGCTGTTGAACACGGCGCTACTCAAGTTCTACGGCCAGGTGGACCCGCGTGTGCGGCCCCTAGTGTTCGCCGTCAAGTACTGGGCCAAGCAGCGCGGCATCAATGACTCCGTTAACGGCACGCTGAGCTCCTACGGTGAGCTGGATCGCTGAGATGCTGAGGCCTTTCTTGGTTTACTCACGATTTGGTGTGATGATTGTTTGTAGGATACACGTTGCTGCTGATCTTCTACTTGCAGTCGCAGTACGCGGAGCTGCAGCTGCCTGCAGTGCACGCTGTTTTCCAGAATCTGCAGTCCCATACGAAAATCTCGGCGCTGCTGGAGCGTCTGCACTCGTTCCCGACCATGGAGCTGCCGTCCACGTTTGGCACGTCGGAGATGAACTCGGTGGGCGCGCTACTCGCCGGGTTTTTCGACTTTTACGCGCACCGCTTCAACATGGAGGACGAGGTCGTGAGCATTCGCACGGGCCGGGCGCTGTCCAAGACGACCAAGTGGAGCCACCCGGTGTCCTGGCGACTGAGCATCGAGGACCCGTTCGAATTGGCCCACGACGTTGGCCGCGTCATTTTCCACCGGAAGGGCCAAGAACTTGTTCGCTCGGAGTTCAAGCGCGCCAGCGACTTGCTAAGCGGCGATCATCGTCTCGAGGACATTTGCGTTCCCGACGAGACCTCGTGGAACGTCATGGCGACGTGCTACATTTGCCACGGTAGGGACCACGCCACTCGAGACTGCGGGCAACTCGCGCGTCAGCGGTTGACGGCTGGCAGCAATGCGATGTCGCACTTCTCGGACTGCTGGTACTGCGGCGAATACGGCCACTACAAGGCCGAGTGCCCGATGCTCTTCTTCCGTGACATCCCTCGTCCCGGCGAGGCGGCGAAGGCAGACGCCATCTCGGCGGCAGAAGCGACCCCGGAGTCAGGCTCCGTCGTGGGATTGGCGCCGGCATCTCCTCCCATCGCGATCCCCGTGCCTCTAGCGCCAAAGACGCCGACGCCTCGTGTCTGCAAGGAGCGTCCTTGGGAGCGAGGGCTCAGTCCGAGCAGCTCGCCGATGCTGCGTCTGTCGAGGAAGAAGAAGCGCGCTCGCCACGGCTCGACTTCGTCAGCATCTTCGCCGTCTTCGTCGTGCAACTCGCCGTCGAGCGGTTTGTCCCAGGCGGAGAAGCGGCAGCAACAGCAGCGCTACCAGCAGCAGCGCCACGAGCAGCGTCGCCGCAACTTCGCGATCCCGGAGCCCACGCGCAAGTGCGGCGGCGGCAACGCACGCAGTGGCAGGCCTCACGTCAGTAAGGTGCTGTGTCCGTCCTAGCGGCGGTCGCAGCGTGTTTTCATCCTCCAGTTTTGTTCATTAGCGCGTCAGTACATGTATCTTAGCGATTGACTCATCTCACGATGTCCATGTGGACGTTTTGGTCCATCCGACAGATTAAATAATTTATTCTAAATTTTTGAAAAAATATAAGGACAAATCAAACGCCCGATCAAGTGGACATATTCAACGCCCTATCGATAGGACAATTTGAACGCCCAATCGACTGGACGCAGTCCAAAAGCCACAGAGCTAGTCACCCCGGTCTTCGTGCAAGCTGCCAACATGTCTGTGCGAAGGAATGTGCGTCTGCGCCGCGAGTACCTGTACCGCAAGGGTCTGGAGGGCAAGGAGCGCGCGCTGTACGAGCACAAGCAGCAGCTCAAGGAGGCTGTACGCAGCGGCAAAGCCATCCCCACGGAGCTGCGCGGCAACGAGTCCAGGCTGCGTCAGGAGCTGGAGTACGACGACGAGGCGCATGAGAAGCCGCTGAGCCACATCGACGACGAGTACAAGAACGCCGGCATGTTCGACCCCAAGCTGGCCATCACCACGTCGCGCGAGCCCAGCGCGAGGCTCAAGCAGTTCGCGCAGGAGATCCGCCTCATCTTCCCCAACGCCATCCGCCTCAACCGTGGTGCTCACACCGTCGGAGACGTAAGTTTCCAGCCTGAATTTGTTTGTTAGTGTGTTGTGCTTTGACTGACTTAGTTTTGTTGTGGTGGTTGCTGCAGTTGGTTGAGAGCGCGAGGTCCAACGACTTCACAGACCTGCTGCTGGTGACGGAGACCCGTGGCGAGCCAGGTGAGACGCCGGACATGAAGACAACGCTGTGGTGTATGGTGTAGTACTGACGCTGACACTTGTTGCTTTCTAGATGGTCTGGTGGTGTGCCACCTGCCGTACGGCCCGACGGCCTACTTCTCGCTGAGCAACACGGTGCTTCGACACGACATCGAGGACCGTGCCACGGTCTCGGAGGCGTATCCGCACCTCATTTTCAACCAGTTTGAGACGCAACTGGTACGAATCATCCTTTTGGTGCTCCTTTTAGTGAGTGCTGGGGCTGATAGTTTCCTGTGCTTTGTGACCTCAGGGCAAGCGTGTAGCCAACATCCTCAAGCACCTGTTTCCCGTGCCCAAGCCAGACTCCAAGCGCGCCATCACGCTGTCCAACGACAACGACTTCGTGTCGTTCCGCCACCATGTGTTCAAGGTCACAGGGCGCGAGGTGGAGCTGCAGGAGTGCGGCCCGCGCTTCGAGCTGCAGCTGTACCAGGTGAAGCTCGGCACGCTCGACCAGAAGGAGGCGGAGAACGAGTGGGTGCTGCGGCCGTACATGAACTCGGCCAAGAAGCGTCGCGTGTTGTAGGATGCTGCTGAGCTTCGCACTGCCTCGCCATCACTTGCTTTGACTGCTTCTCTCGCTCAAATAGATGCTTGATTTTTTACTCACTCAACTGCGTCACCACCAAGCATAATGAACCTCGTATTCTAATGCGACTCGGCGCCTTTCGCGTACAGAGGAGCGAGTAAACAAGGAATCCTTTGCTCTACGCGCTCATGTTGTGCC
This sequence comes from Phytophthora chlamydospora, assembly GCA_012295415.1. Classification (NCBI taxonomy): domain Eukaryota; phylum Oomycota; class Peronosporomycetes; order Peronosporales; family Peronosporaceae; genus Phytophthora; species Phytophthora chlamydospora. Next base: position 95,779 of record JAABLK010000011.1, on the reverse strand, counting down.
ACGCCACGCCAAGCTTACAGGGACACGTTGATTTCGGCCTGCAGGAACGAGTCGCCAGGGATACGAGCGAGGATCTTGCTGAGCGGGTCGACGGGGGGCGCGTACATTTCGAAGGTGGCCGGCGCCGTCGTGATCTTGCTCAAGTCCAGGTGGAAGAAGGTCCAGCAACCCACTTCAACCTCCTGCGTGACTAGACTCCGATGCCGCAGCTCCATCACCGCAACACAACCTAAGTGAAGTAAAAACTATATCGTCAGTGCGTGGGGTCATAAGTGCAAGCAAGCAATTCGGACTTACCATCCTTGAGGTGCTCGAGCGGTGTCTGCAGATACCAAGTGTTGCCGAACCACCAGTAATTACCTCCCGTCTGGATGAGCGACTTCGGAGTGCGTTGCGCCGTGTCAACGACTGTGCCCTTGTAGTCCATGATGTACAGATTGAAGTGGGGCGTCTCCATGATGGGACCGGTGGCCACTGCCACGGCGCCCAGGAACACAGACACGTAAGTGCTGTCGTGCAATCTGTCAGGCGGCGGAAGGAGCGACGGAGTGAGTGGCGCCAGCTTCTTGATGGGGACAAGTCCATCAGCTTGTGGTTCTTCAGGCTCCACCGGGAGCTCTTCCACCTTCAGGACGTGCTTCGCTGGGTTGAGGATTTCCTTCAAGTCGTCCTCCTCGGCAATCTCCATGGCTGAAAGACCCTTGAGGTTCTTGATACTCGAGTCCGCACCACGTTTCATGAGCGTCTCCACTAGGTCGTATCGCTCCAGCTCCACGGCATAGTGCAGGGCCGTGTCTCCGTTTTCATCGACCGCGTTGGGATCGGCACCATTCTCAATGAGCCAGACGCAAACCTTGGCGGCCTCGAAACCTTCATCCTCGTCGTTTTGCACGACGAGGTGCAGAGGAGTAAAGCCCAACTTGTTCTTCATGTTGACGTAGTCGCGGCGCAGTCCACTGTCAATGCAGATCATATTGTGGTTGGGAGGACTCGTGGTGGTGACGCGCACGCCATGCACCTTGCGGATCGCGAGCATCCATTCGTGCACTTCCTGCTCCGTGTCGGCCACGAACGACAGCATACCGTCCGGGTTCTTGGAGCTCTTGAGACGTGGCGATCGGATCTCGAAGCAGCAGTCCACGTCCGAGTTACGCTTAATCATGGCATCACAGAGCTCGACAATCTTCAGTGGGATCTTGTCCTTCTCGGTCTTGTAGTACGACAAGCACACTTCGTCCACCATCACGTAGCGCTTCGTGGCCCAGCGAGTACCGCTAGCTTTGCGAAGGAATCCCTCCTTGTACACTTCAATCTGGAGAGTTGTTGGTAGCACTGGCGGAAGACCGCCGAGGGAAGACGAGAGTCGACGATTGTTTCCTGTCTTGGGCGTAGATGACACGAGAGCACGGCGACCGTGGCGCTTGGGTGCATTATGGTCACCCGGCTTGAAGCCCGGCTGCATGGAAAACGACGAAGTTGAGGCTGTCGACATGCCTCGCATGCGGGGGTCGAATCCCCCCACCGGACTGCGATTGCCAATTGACACACTCTTAGACGGCGAACGCGACGATGGCGTCGTCATGGACACCGTGCTGGCACTCGAGACCGAACGAAGCTTCATTTCGGGGGGATCATCGCTGGCGCTGCTTGTGCTGCTTGCACTTCGCGTGCGAGCAGCGCCGAAGTCAAAGTGGGCGCCAGGGTTCGAGTTGCGGTTGGCGACCTTCGCAAGGAGCCGAACCATGTCCAGATGGGCAAGGCGGCACGCGTAGTGAAGTGGCGTACTGCCTGCCGTATCTTTCCCATACACAAGGTCTTCAAGCTGCGGGTTTTCCTCCAGTACGAAGCGTGCCAAGTTCAGATCCCCATTCTTCGCCGCCACGTGGATCAACGACATCATCTCATGGTCTCGGTCCCGCACCCGCAGCATTCCTGGCATTTCTTGCGCAATGTGCAGCACCTCAGTCAAGTCGTACGCGTTGGCTGCATCAAACAAGGCTTGAGTGCGGTTCCGCATGCGCACGCGGGACATGAAGATCCGAACCACTGCAAGCACACGAGCCATCGATCGGCGCCGTACATCAGCCAGTTTACCAGCTCTCTTCTGGCGGAAAACACTCTGAACCATGACGATTCGTTGCACGGTTTGGTGATACTTCTTGCGCTGCACGTAGCCGCGGTAGACCGCCTGGGTCTTGACGAGTCCACGACGGAAACGAATGAACATCCGACGACCCAAGTAGGTGCGTACAGCACTCTGTACAATGCGAGCCGCTGCCCGCATTTTCAGGTAGTGTGTACGCTCAATTGTCATGCGAGAAAAGGCTTGGATCGTGATGATCTTTTCCCTTGTCTCGCGATACTTCTTCGCCTGAGAGTGACAACGCCAGAGCGACTGCAGCAGCGTCACCTGGCGATCACGTTTCGTGTACTGCTTGCGAGCGCTGTGCATCCGCCAGAGAGACTGCACCAGGATAATCTTCTTGCGCTCATCTTGGTACCGCTGACGACAGATAATCATCCGCCCGAATGCCTCGATGCGCGTTGCCATCTTCTTTTCGCGCAGGAATTTGCGACGCACAAGCGAGCGGCGGATCATCGCCTGAGAGTTGATGGTAGCCTCTCGGCCCTTGAGATACTCGGTGCGGACGCGGTTGGCACGCACACGAGCTTGGATCATAATGATACGGCGACGAGAGACTTGGAAGTGACGTCGAGCCAGGAAACCGCGAACAATCCGTGCAATTTGGATCTGCGCTTTGTTGCGAGCCACCGCACGCATACGAGCCTTCTTGCCGTACTTGAGACGGGCGTTGAAGCCACGACCTGCTGCGTGCAGCACGATAGCTGCCTTCTGCATTTCACGGTATTTCTTGCGAGCGGCGTAGCCCTTGTATCGGGAAGCAATGACGTTGGCGGCGCTCCGCATCTCCAGGAACTCGGCCCGCTGCTTGCGCATTTGGCGCGCATTTGCAACCTTCGCTGCAGCATGCTTTTGCTTGAGGAAACGTTTGCGGGCCAAATAGCGTCGTACCTGCGCTTGGATCTTCGTGGCGGCAGGTGGAGCAGTTCGCAGATAGAGTGCATACCGACGAGCAGCATTTCCTCTAGCATGACTCTGCACAAGGATAGTGGCCTTGCGCAGCCGCTGGTACTTGCGCCTCTGGATGAATTGCCTCGCCACAGCGTTGAGCAATGTGATGCGGTGACGCATAAGCTGGTAGTGACGTTTGGCCAGGTACATTCGAGTCATGGCCTGGATGCGAATGGCTTTCTCCCGCATATCGAGGTACCTCCTGCGCTGCTGTCGCCCACGAACATACTTCTGAATAACTGTAGCCGCTTCATGCAAGATCTTGCGCGCTTCGTTGTCCAGAATGCGCAGTTGACTGTCACGGAGAAACACCTTTTTGTGGCCCAGCTGCCAGTTCTCGCGGGGAATGAAGCGTAGAATAACTTCGCAGAACTCCTTGTCCGTCATCTTCGCGCGCTTGTCTTTAGGAACATTACGCGTGAGGATCTGATACTTCTCGTGGAATTCATCAAAAAGTCGTCGCACAGGGAAGCCGGATCGTCGGATACGCACGGTTTCCATCACACCGAGATAGATCAGCTGGTTCAAAATGAGCTCAGCGTTCCAGCCCTGCGGGAATCGCAAGTTGTTGGGCTTCACGCAGCGCACGAAGGAAGGGGTGGTCGCCTTAAGCTCTACCATCAGGTTCGCCATTTGGTCACGGAACTTGCGGCCAACTGTCATAGTACCCGTCATCTTGTTGCCCATTTTCCGGATCGGTTTGCGCGGATTGGCGCCACCCGCCGCCGCACCTGCTTGAGCAATCGGGTATAACTTGCGCAAGTATTCGCACTTGGAGCTGTCCATGAGCGAGATCAGATCGTTGTGCAACGAGTCATCGTTCTTCTCCAAAAAGCCCACGACATTGTACGTAACTTCACCAGCGTAGTGGTGAATCACGAACTCGTCGGTGGCGAAACGCGGCTTCGAGTAGTAAACAATCGTGCCCTCCGGGACCTTCCCCTTCGGTAGATGCGTCTGGTGCAGTTTCTGAATAAAGTTTTCGTCGCTTGCACGTCGACCGAGCATTCCTTGCTCATCCAGCAGAGGCAGGATACCAAGAGGTTTCTTATCAATCAGGTCAAGACACGGGCCGTTGTCCGTGAACTCCAAGCGGGAGAAATCGATACCTTCCTCGACGTAAACTTCCTGCTCGTACACGAACACGTGCTGGTTGAACTGCTGCTGCAGCATCTCGTTCGTGTAGTTGATACACAGCTGCTCGAACGAGTTCACTTGTAAGCTCTCGAAGCCGAAGATATCCAGAATGCCAATGAACTTGGATCCCGCCCCAACACCAGCGCTGCCGCCAACATGCGACGTCGACTTGTTGATCTGGAACACCAGCCAATCGAAAATCTTGCTGAAAATGTCCTTCGCCAAGCCATTACGAGACTTGACTGACTCGACAGCAGTCAGGGCGATCTCAGCCACCGAGCCACGCGCACCCGCAGACATTGTTCGCTTGGTGAGCGCAAACTCGAGCTCATCAGGTGTAACCATCATCAGCTCGGCCAGGTTCGTCACGTCTTCTGGGCAAGCGATCTGGGACTCGTTCTTGGCGTTTTCCGTAAACTCCACGTTACCCAGGTGCAACACGCAGGCGACGAGGCGGAAGATCGTATGCTGCAGCTCCGGGTCGATGCCCACAGTGCCCATCGCTTCCACGAGCTCCTTGAAGTCCTTCTTGTCGTTGATTTCTGGCACCTGGATGCAGTTTCCCTGGTTCAAGAAGTTGAAGTCGCTCGCAGGCCTCAACTTGAGCTGGTTCTTCTCTTCCGTGGACAGTCCGGCGCAAAGCTGGTAGAAAATGTGGTAGTTGCGCTCGGCTTCGGCGCTGCCCACGATTCGACTCTTCTCCAGCAAGAAGTGGCTGGTCGTAGCGCCCGAGATGGTGCCGTCCGCGTGGTAGTAGATCTTGATGAACTTGCCGAAGCGACTGCTGTTGTCATTGCGGATCGTCTTGGCGTTACCGAAGGCCTCCAGCAGCGGGTTACTCTGCAGCACACACTGCTCCACCGAAGACCCGTCGTTGTCCGCCTTGGGGGCTTTGGGCGTCTTCTTTCCAATCTCCGAGATGTTGGCCAAGTAGCGCATAATGTACTTGGAGGCCTCCGTCTTGCCGGCACCGCTCTCCCCGGACACGAGGATGGACTGGCACTTGCCGTCCTTCATCAAGGCGTGGTAGGCTCCGTGAGCCGTCGAATAGACGTGCGGCACGGGGTTGTCCAGCTTGCCAATGGAGTCAAGCTCCGGGAAGTTGTAGAGCATGGGGATGTTCTTGTACGGGTTGATGGAGATGAGGATGTCGCCCGTGTACGTGTAGATCTTGTCGTCCAGGTAGCGCCGTCGTAGAAGGTCTAGCAACGGTGCCTCGTGCAGGTTGTCCATTTCCGCCACATTGTCCAAGTCCAGCGAGTGCGTCGGGTCGTACGGGTGCACCTGGTCGAAGCGGAACTGCTGCTCCGAGTCGGCGTCAGGCAACAGAACGTGCAGCTTCTCGCCGTCGTCCTCCACCACGGTGCCCAGCTGCCACACGTTGCGCGGATCTGGACACCAGACCTTCTCGCCCTCTCGGCGCGCCGCCCGTTTCTCCGTCATGGCTGTCGACAGCGAGGAAGAGAGCGAAGTGAGCTGCTCGTCGTGGGGGGTGGAAGTCTGATTTTTGAGAGATACGATAATATCCTGTGCTTCATTTCAAGGGCATGGGTTCATTTTCCGCTGCCGTTTTTGACCAATCATGAGCCACTGGAAGTACGTCACCTCGGCCATTCAACAACCATGGAGGACGCCGCACACTGGCAGACGAGCGAGCTGGCCTGCGCCATCTCCTACCGCTTGCTGGAAGGCGAGGCGGCTCTAGGATACAAGGATGCGCTCGTGGCGCGTGTGGGCGTGCCCAGCGAGTACGTGGCGCCGCTTGTGGACCGAGCTTTCGCACTGCATCCGGCCATGTACCGCGTCATTGAGGACGAGACGAAGGAGAACCAGGGCGAGCTGCCGGACCTGATGGTGCGTTGCAAATCAATTCAATTATGTTTGGAGGGCTATATACTCACTGGTTGCATTGATTTTTTGTAAACGTAGTGGGATGAGTACGAGAACCTGGACTGGAAGAGCATCCTGGCTGGCAAGGTGGTGGCCAACGCCTACTGCGTGCGCAAGGGGCTGTCACGCAAGGCACAACTATCTATCTACCTTTCCAAGTACATCATGAAGCACCCAGTCTGCATGCTGAGCAAGGCACTGCCCCGAACGCTCGTGTTGGACACGTGGGAGGCCTACGACGAGAGCATGGCGCAGTTCGGGATCTCCTTCCGCCAGCGCCTGGACTCGTGTCTGTGGGAGGTGCGCCAGACGCTCGAGAACGAGGACAAGACGTGGATTATGAAGCCTAGCGCGACCAACAAGGGCGCCGAGGTCAACGTGGTCAAGGACTTCAAGAAGCTGCGCAGCATCGTCAATGAATGGACGGACATCCGCGAGTGGGTCGTGCAGGAATACATCCAGCGACCGCTGCTGCTGCGCGGGCGCAAGTTCCACATCCGCGTGTACGTGCTCGCAGTCGGCGGCCTCAAGGTGTATGTGTACCAGCACTGCCTTGTGCTTTGCGCGCTCGAGCAGTACCGCGAGGCCGACACGAGCAACAACTACTCGCACATCACCAACACTTTCCAGCAGCAGAGCCACCCAGACTTTGTCGAGAGCGAGTGCGTGTTGTTGCTGGATGACATTGAGGAGATTCTCACCGAGCAAGGCGTTGCTGACGCTGCTGGCAAGAAGGCCAAGATTCTTGCCGATATCGGTCGCATCACTGCCGAGACGTTTGACGCGTACAAGGGCGAGTTCTCAGTCTTCCAGCCACTGCCCAACTGCTTCGAAATCTACGGCGTCGACTTCATGGTCGACGAGGATTTCAACGTGTGGCTGCTGGAGTTTAACCCCGGCCCGGACTTCAAGCAAACCGGTGACCGCCTCCACTTTGTTATTCGCGATCTGATGGCGGACACACTCAATGTCGTCACCAACGAATTCTTTGCCGAGGAGAAAGATTCGTCGGTCAAGGATGCCGAGATTGGTGCATTTGCCAAGGTGTATGACCAGCAGTGGGGGGCTCTTTCGAAGGGTTCGTCCATGAAGTTCGTGGACTAAGACGCTTTGGCACAGGACTATAGAGACCATACAACATGACGTTCCATTGCATCGCAGCATGCCATTCTATTGAGCTCAGAAATACCTGTTGCTGGTGGCAGAAGACAGGAACCCAATACCCTTGGCAGCAGACGAAAGCAGGTTGGTACCTGACGTCGCCGCCGAGAAGATGTTTGAGCTCGTCGATGACGACAACAAATTCTGAAGTTTCATGGCCGAAGACTGCGCAGACGCATCGTCCCCACCTGCTCGCTCATGGGAGAGAGTCGAGCTGTTCGCTCGACTTCGACCATCCGTTGAGTCATCCTCACTTGTTCGTGACATCGATGACATCGTGCGCTGGAACCTACGCCGATTCGACGGAACGGGGAGCAAAGAGAACCTGGCAACGGGCTCGGCAATCCGAGCAAGTGGTCTAGTGTCTTGAGCTCCGATGACGATTTCCTTTCCATCTGATCAGCAAAGCAGGAAGAGCAAAGCGTTAGTATTTCACTCCAGCTAGTTATTTGCAATTCTCTCGCCGTGACTTACTGATCTTGTTGATATCGTTGGATTCCGACAGCGACGAGAAGAGCAACCGACTCTTTCGGAATTGCAACACAACGTTCTCGATCAATTGCGGTCCATAGATCTCCCAGTCAACGGGATCGATGAACTCCCGCATGCGCTCGAACAAATCCTTCAGTTTAAGCAGCCCAGGAGAGCAGTCTTCGGGGTTAAGCTCATCGCCCCAGCCAAACCGAATGAAATCCGAAAAGCCGAGCGTCGCGCGAACGAAGTACATGTCGAAAAGGAACTGCTGGATACAGCATTCGCCAAAATTCAAGACAGAATCCTTCTGTGTAGCCTTCGCCTCGACGAGAAGAGAGACAGCAGTATCGTACAGGGCCGCGCTGACAATGGTGAGTTGCTCCACTAGAACTGCACGAATAGTGCGGTGCATCAGCTTGACCTGCTCGTCTTTGGTCCCAACAGAGCTTTGAATGAGTTGGTTCGCGTCATCCAAGCTGTAACAGCACGAGAAGAGGAAGCTCGACACCGTTGGAGTTTCACACCAGGGCAGCCACACCTTTTCGTCACCGAGAGCCAACTCGGACTCCGAAGAGGAATCATCAGTATCTCCTCCAATACCTTCGTCGGAAATGACTTGTTCTATCCAACCCTCGTGAGTGGCGATCCATTCCTACGCACAAAAACAAAGTCAATCTTAAATTTATGCGATGCCGCTAAAGTTTGCAACGCATTCAAGTCGTACCTCGTTCGTTGAATCATACTGCTCGATTAGCAGCAACTCGCGGAGGGGCTCGATTTTCTGCTCAAGTGAAAGCGTAGCCCACGCCTCGCAGTACTTCTTCGACAAACCGTGCAGCACGGTGACGAACAGCTGAGGATATGACGCCTTCCGCTTGATCTCTGACACGAGATAAAGGGAGTGGAATCCCAACGCGTTCACTCGTCGTACCTCTTCGTCAATGAAGCATGAACACTCTTCACCACCAAGGATTTCCTAGAAAAGGAACATTGACAATTAGTTTCAGGTTGAACTTGTGATCAAAGAAGACAAACGCGAGCCTCACCTTCAAAGCAGAACTCAGCTGAGTTTTACCCACGTAGCCGTTATTGCCATATTTGTCAAATACTGGGCTAATCGTCCCCAGGGAAGGGTCTTTCTCCGGTATCGAGACTGTGCTGGTATCTCCTGGGAATAACTTGTTCATTTGACTGGGAAACCCAGCCACGATCCCTGCGAATATGTTGGAAATGCTCAGAAATGCACTTGGTAGTTGAGCTCCAGTATTCACAGCATCGGATTTCTGGTTCCCTGGGAGTGGATACTCCTGCTCGAAAAATACCACCAACTTGAACAGTGTGCGAAGAAACTCCTCCGTCAGAACGCTTTGGAGGTCGCTCGCATCCAGATCAGCAGCTTTTTTCTGGATCGTTTCGAAGTAGTTGTAAAATTTCACGTTCTTCAATCTGAAGTCGCTCCGAGAAGTACTAGCCACCGTGTCTTCCAAGCTCACGCGGATTTGACTTTTAATTGCTTCCAGAGCTTCCACAAACGTGTGCTGCACCAAATCGCGCGTTCGTTTCCGGAATGCCTCTGCGAACAGAACAGAGAAGACAGACTCCACTGGCGCAGCTGACTGCTTCTCACGTTGGAGAATCCGACTCCAAATTTCCACGTTCTGGCAACCGCCGCTGGTTTTGTTGACAGCGTATAGCTTCGACTGAACTCGAGAAAGATGAGAAATCGAGTCAATGCTCGAAATGATCGGTGAGGCCACTTCGAGTATCTGCATACAGACGAGACAACGTTAGAAAATGATGGACAGACACAAAACGGATGGAGACCTTTGCATACCTGCCGCCGTTTACGCTGAAACCATTCCGTTAGCTGCTTGAGAAATTTACCCGACGAGATAAATGCCTCCAGCCCGTCCTTAAAACCTTGAGGGAGCTGAACAACCAAGCTCAACAAGCCGCCACTGCATCCACCGCCAAAGATCTCCTCCGTTTGCATCATCGTCATGCTGATCGTTTTCAAAATAATCCTCAGAGAGCGTTCTTTCTTGGCCAATGACTGCACGCACTCCTCATCACTGTGTCTTTTGACGATTGGTGTCATCCACTTGGAGCGAGACTCCAAATACACCTCAAACAGTTTTTCAGCGCCAATGGGTGGGTCATTCAGCACAGCCAACGTGCACAGGTTGTCCGCGTAGAACCGACTCTCCTTGCCTCGGCAAGTCAGGTAACTCTTCGCGCACGTTACCATCCTCTACATGCAAAAAACAATAGGAGTCTGTCAGCGTCTCCACAGCAATGAGAGCTGACCGCTGTCTACCCTACCGGCCGAAAGCACTGGATGCACGTCCACTGGGTCTGCAGAAAGGGAAATTCCTGCTCTGCATCCTTGGCAGTACACCCGTCATGGATCGAGTTTGCTCGCTGGTACAGCTCCAGCGCCTGCAGTGACTGGCCTTCGTCCAGCAGCTGCCACATCTTCTCGGGCACTTCCACCAGGAACGCCACTCTGTCAGCGTCCGTCGCCAGCGCAGTTTCCTGCTGCACATCTGAGGCAGCAACTGTAGCCTCTTCAGCCTCCACCTCCACCACCAGCGCACTCGCCAGAGCCAGCTCCATCTGCTTCCACTTGTCCGGCATCTCCTTGAGTGACACCTCGAGGCGCAGCGCGGCTGAGTGCATGTTGACGATCTTGTCTGCCGACTCGATCAGGTCACGGTACCGCACGCCGATCATCTTCTGCATTTCCTTAGTCTTGTTCTCCTTCTCCTTCCTGCCCAACACATTACCCAAGAGAGATTAGCTTGTCGCATCCAGTCTGAAGACCTGCAGACGGCGTCCCCCCCGGGCTCTCAGCTCATCACCACGTACCTGGTCCTGTCCAGCAGCACCTTGGCATCCGCGATGGACAGGCGGCGTAAGAAGTCGGCCGCATCGTCGCGACCAGCGCTCGTCGTCATCTTCCCCTCGCAAAGCTTCGCTTCCAAGCTGAAGTGCCCAATCGTACTTTAGCGGACTTTTGGCACCGTCATTTATGAACGGCATGGCGCGCGCTGGCAGCGTCGACGTCGAGTCCTGCAGCGCGTCCGAGGAGCGGTCTCCGCTCACGCCCAACAAGACGGCGTTGCTGCGGGTGCAGAAGAGACCCAGCCCGGTGAGTAGCGCAAGTGGCAAGGCTTCTAGTGGCGTGTGGCAGCGGAACTACGGCGATAAACTAACCTTTTAGCCCGTTATTGACACTAAGCTGAGGCTGGACAGTACGGACGACGCTGAGAGCGCAGACGACCGCTCCAACGGCTTGGAGCTCGTTCCAGCCGCCTCCATTTGGTGTGGAGATGAGGTCCCCGACGCTGCGAATGCGGATGGTGAGGAGAGCGTCTCTTTTGGTGGAAATGGGGAGCTTGACTGACGCTGGAGCAGTGAAAATGAACAACATTCGGCGCTATTTGAGAGCGGCGCGCGCACTGTACGAGATGCAGTTCCAGATGAAGCGGCCGTCAGCCATTCTGAAGATGAAGCCCAACTCGGTGAGATAAAGATCGATGCACGGAGAGAGGTGGCAGAACTAACCGGATGTTGTAATTCCTGTGTTGACGGCAGTATGGCCTGAAAACCAGATCCACGTTCGACGCGTTGTCAGCGCTGGTATCGCCACTACGGGCGCACCAAGTTCTTGGTAATTTTCTTACTTGTACACTTGATTTTCTAGATTGTAAGAAACAAACTTTAACGCTACGTGTGTAGATGACTGGACGGGTCTTGAGATCGGGCTCTTCGAGGAGGCGTACGAGCGCTTTGGCAAAGACTTCCACGCCATTGCTGAGCAGGTGTGAATTGTGTAAACGTAGTAAGGGGACGCTATGGCTAAAACTTCGCTGCTCTCCCCAGTTGCCCCAGAAACGCGTGAAGGACACGATCGCGTTCTATTATATCTGGAAGAAGCACGGGTCGTGCGCGAAAACTCGAGACGATGGCAACCTGTCCGATGACTTCCTACCCGAGCCTGAGCCTGGCGTATCCAGTGAGACCCTCAAGCTGATGGATCGTCTTCGAAGTACGTGTTTGTTTTCTTCATCTCTCTCGAACAAGAAGCTGCGGCATTTTAATGACTAATTGTACGTGTATGTTACCACACAGAGCGACAACTCTATATTCAAGATTACCTTGACGCTGCTAGGGCCATGTATGCTCCGCAACCAGCCTACGCATCTAACCACAAGAGGCAAAAGATCTCCGAGTTCGGCTTGCAGCGTGTCTCCTGCTTTCAGCAAGGTCTGAAAGGATTGTCCCCACTACGTGTTCCATCGGTGCTAGGTTCGTACCAATGCGTGGTGTGTGCGATTTTCGACGTGAGTGTACTGACAACCTTTGCTGTTGGTGGACAGACTCGTGGACGCCTTTCGAGATCAGAGTATTCGAGGTCGCGATCGAGTGCTATGGCAAAGATTTCCCGCGAATTGCTGACGTGGTTAGTCTCAGACGGACGTGCTTCTTGTTATGGTGTCAACGGACAATACTAACTGGATCCTGTTGCCTTAGATCAACAGCAAGTCCTGCGGAGACGTGATCGCATTCTACTACATCTGGAAAAACGATTCGCACTATCAAGTTGTGAAAAACCGATGGGAGAGGAAAAACGAACCGCGTACAACGAAGAAGAGCCCCGCGGACTCAAAAACGAAATGCGCGTGAGCTTTCTGCCATCTGCAGATATGGTGAACGCTGGTGTATTTCAATCAAACGTCTTGAGACAGACCTATCACCATCCCACGCCTGTGGCTGAGCAACGAGTCACCTTGTTTTTAATCGATGGAGATAACTTCCTGCTCCACAACCAGGCCTTCCTTGGGATAGTTCTGCAGCGTCTTGCACGCAGAGCACACCCAAGAGGCTGGAGGCAGCTCGTCCATGTTGATGCAGTACTTGTGGAACATGCGCTGGCACATATCGCACAGAACCAGCTGATCCTCGTCTTCCGGACGAGAACAGATCTCGCAGCTCTCCGAGTCCATCATGTACGTGCGCGAGTTGTACAGCACAGGCAGCGAGGTTCCGGGATCCTGCTTGTGGATTTGTTTCTTCTCCATGAGCTTCATGTTGCGATACACCTGGAAGCCGTGCAGAGCGTGACCAATGTTCTTCAAGTCCAACTTCTGGCTCATAAAGAAAGGGAAGTCCACCTGCAGCGCCTTAAAGCCTTGGAGCTGGCGCTGCTGTAGCAGCCGCGCGAGCGCGACGTATTCCGAAGGACGCGCGCGGTTCTTGCCGAAAATTTGCACGAGACTCGTCCTCGCGTCCAGGCTAAGCCATACAAACTCGTCCGTGACGAAGTCCTCGGACAGCATGTGCAGCTCCATCAGATCGCACACCACCTGCCAGCAGGTAAAGGATCCGAGCACATTGTCTTCGAACTTCCGCAGCGTTTCGAAGATACCCTCCGACGTGGTGCACTCCTTCACGGAAACCGTGATCTCATCAATGTGTTGCAAAAACTTCTCCAGCGTCTCCACGAACGTAGCCACTGAAAGCTCGCGCTCACCGGCCAGAAGGTCGGTGGCATCCATGCGCTTTGCCTGCGCCAGCAGACTATTGCAAAAGTCACGGTAGCGTTAGCCCAAACCCAGTATCCATCTGCCAACTGAACGAATAAAAAAACTTACCGCTTTTGGAAGAGGGGAAAGTCATCGGAGCTGGGAATGCCCTTGAGTTTGTGAAAAGTCTCGAGTTGGTTGCAATACCTGAACACCACGGCCATCCACAGCACTTCGCGCAAACCCAGACGTCCTTGATGAGCTTGCTGCCATCGAAGCACAAACTTCCGGAGGTACGCCGTGCTGCGGTCCAGTTCGCGGTAGATGTTGCAAGTCGCTGCATTCAATAGAACAGAGAACACCAGGTCAGAATCTGGCTGCAAACGCGCCCTATTACAGCACATGCTGAGAACGTACCGAATTTAATCAGACAGGGGTCGACACGCGGCACGTCGTTGCTGATCGAGTAGCTGTGCCACATGCCGTGGCGCTGGTACACGAAGTCGTAGAAGGTGAGCGCTCCGAGCCACCAGCTCTTGTATCCTTTGCCGTCGGAGCTGTCGAGCAGCTGGTCATTCAGGAAGTTAAGCGTGCGTCGTTGGCGGGCGGGCTCCGCGTTGTTGCCCTTGGCGCGCTTGGCCGGCGTTGACGCGCCATCGTCCGAGTTGAGGCGCTGCTTCTTCCGGCGCAGATAGGCCTCCTCGCACTCCTTGCTGCAGACGGGCACTACGACTGCGCGCTTGTTGCTGCTGGTCGTGAACTCGGGGTTGGCGGCGTGGCAGATGAAGCAGTGGTTGGGGTCACGCGCGTCGCCCGACGGACGCATGCCCTTCATCTCGAGGTACTTGGCCTCGCAGCCCACGGAGCACACCGGAACGGGCGGCGCCTTCTTGGCCGTGTTGGTGGACATGAACTCGGGGTTGGGCATGTGGCAGATGAAGCACTCGGTCATGTTCACGCCCGAGGGGGTCTCGGTGTCGTCCGCCGAGCCCGCGGCGTCGCCGTCCTCACTGTCCGTGGCGTGCGCACTGCTGCTGCCGTTGAACCAGCGGCTCAGCTGGAACTCCTCGCCAAAGTTGACCATCTTGTATCCGCAGTCAAATGCTTGCGAAGCCCTGGTCTTCTACGCGCGCCAATAGCCAATTGAGGCTTTTTTTTCAAAGCCTGGAAGTGAGTACCCATACTATGCGGCTAAGTACGAGGAGATCTTGACGCGATCTTTTCGAACCGCAGATCGAAGGTTTCTCAATCACACGACGAGCTACACTCTGCGGGAAGACAGCGAAGACAGCAAGGCCTGTGCCGGTGCGTTGGATGGAAGAGCAAGACGTATGATGGCAGACAAATGCAAGTGCAGAAGGAGAATTGGTGATCGTATTTTTTTGGTGTTAAATTTGTGCACCAACGCGCCGACAGCTGTCGATGCGGATGATCCTATAACCTGGAATGGGGCGCGGTGGGCGCGTGCTCAAAGCTAAACAGAGACTGCCCAGGACTGAGCCGCTAGCCGACGACCCCGCACGCGGGCGTGGTGCCGCGCACTTACGTACAGTGAGTGTGACTGGTAACTTAAGCGCTCAGCTTGGCCTTGAGGATCTGCTCGAGCTTGACGATGTCGGCGCTGAATCCGCGGATGCCCTCGGCGAGCTTCTCCGTGGCCATGGCGTCCTCGTTCATGCTGAGACGGAAGTCCTTCTCGGCGTAGGACACCTTCTCGCCCTTGTAGGCCTTGGCAGCAGCCTCGGCGTCCAGCTTCTTGGTTAGCTTGGCCGTGGTCTTGGTCAGCTCCTCAAGCAGAGGGGGGGAGATGGTCAGGCGGTCGCAGCCGGCCAGCTCAGTGATCTCACCGGTGTTACGGAAGCTGGCGCCCATGACGATGGTCTTGTAGCCGTACTTCTTGTAGTACTGGTAGATCTTGGTCACCGACACGACGCCGGGGTCCTCGTGCGACTCGTAGCTGGACTTGCCCGTCTTGGCCTTGTGCCAGTCGAGGATACGGCCAACGAAGGGCGAGATGAGCGTGGCGCCGGCCTCAGCACAGCCCACAGCCTGGGCGAAGCCGAAGAGCAGCGTCATGTTGCAGGAGATGCCCTCCTTCTGCAGGTGCTTGCAGGCTTGGATGCCCTCCCACGTGCTGGCAATCTTGATGAGGATGCGGTCCTTCTCGATGCCGGCCTTCTTGTACAGCTCGATGATGCGGTGAGCGCGCGCGATCGTGCCCTCCGTGTCGAAGCTCAGACGCGCGTCCACCTCGGTGGACACGTAGCCGGGCACGACCTTGAGGATCTCGAGGCCGAAGTTCACCGACAGCTTGTCGATGATGTAACCCAGACGCTCCGTCTCGGACAGGTCAGCGGGCAGGTCCTTGCCGTACTTGACGGCGTCGTCCACGAGGGCCGAGTACTGCGCCATCTGGGCGGCCTTGAACAGCAGCGACGGGTTGGTCGTGGCGTCCTGCGGCTTGAACTTGTTGATCTGCTCGAAGTCGCCCGTGTCGGCCACCACGGTGGTGAACTGCTTGAGCTGGTCCAGCTGCGAGGCTTCGCGGAGCTTCTTGTTAGGGGAGGCGGGCATCTTGATGGAGTTTGGAGGGGGGGGGGGAGCGAAGTGGGGACTGAGGTGCTTGGTCTTCAGCGCGCAGATTCGAAAGTGAGCTTTGGGTAGAGCTGAGAGCTCCAAGCAGGGGCGGACACGATTGCAGCGCTGCGACACTTGACTTGGTTTCACTATGCTTGCATACTCAAATGATTGTGAGCCACGGCGAGTAGGGGAAGGAGTGACGTCGCCGAAGCCCACGCGATCCAGCTGATGATGTTGTTGACCAAGACTACGTATTGCTATGGGACACCGTGGTGCTTGCGAGGACAGCGGCATTGCCGCTTTGGACGTGCTCATCGGAGTCTCTGCTGCTTTGGGGCGAGGCCTTCCGGCGTGAATCATCGCGAGGATTGCGCTAGAGCTTGCTTTTTCTCCGGCTCATTGGCCAGCAGGTCGGGGCCACGTTGCGACTGACTCGTGGGCTTCAAGTTCTGTCGGACGTTCTAGATGGTGCCGGCCTCGGCTCCAAGCCGAGGGCAGCACCCATATCTTTATCGATACGTGTTAAGTCTCTACGGGTTGGATTGCTGCGCTTACTACGCTTGCCGCCGCCGCCGCGTTACATGATCGCTGCGAACGTCGACGTGGTCTTCTCGTACATGCCGAAGAAGACGAAGCCGCCGATGCTGATCCACATCGTACGCGGGCCCACGCCCGAGAACAGGCGCTTGAGACCTTCGTCCGTGTATACGCGCGAGAGCGTGCTCAGCGTGCCCTTGTACTGCACACCCTTGGCGTCCTTGCCGAGCATCAGCCGCGTCTTGGCCACATCGAGCGGGGTGGTGATGCACGCTGCCACGCCGCCAGCGATCGATCCGCAAACCGCCCCCTGCAGCGAGGACACGGGCGCGTTCTGCTTCTTCGACCATTGGAACTGCAAAGTGAACCACCGCATTAGCATCGCCCTTCATCACAACTCCACAAAACCCATAGGACGCACCTTCAGCCCCTCCCAGAGCGGAAACTGGATGAACGAGAAGGGGATCTCGCGAGCGATCATGCTCCAGTAGCCTCGGTAGAAGCCCGCCAGGCCCTCGGCCGCGCGAATGGCATTGAGCGCCTCCGGCAGCGACTGATACATGCCCGTCTGCAAACGCTGCTTCACGATTTCGGTGGGCGTGCGCACCAAACATGCAGCCTACACAGCCAACAAGCATCGTCAGCACTGCACCACCACTTCACAGCCCTGCTTTACTGCACGCACCATTTCCCCCGAGGCAGCGGCCGCCATGTGCACGAGCGGCGAGTGCTTCTGGTTCGGGACGACCGTGCCGATCAGCGACTTGGACGTCTCATAGGTGCTGAAGAAGAGCGCGCCTGGTAACGCAGTCATAAGACCGGAACGTTGTTAAACACCCAGTCCCGTCACAATTCCGCTGCAAATGAGCACGCACCTCCAGGGGCAGAACCTGCAGCAGCAGCCGACAAGCCCGAGTAAACGCCACGGAAGCCTCCAGCCTTAAAGAAGCCGTGCGCCGACTGCAGCCGCGTTTTGATCGTGTCTAGAGGGAACAGCGCGATGTCCACCGACGTGCCTGCCACAGCGCCGCCCTGCGAGTCAACTGAGTGTGAGCACCAAGCACCGTACAGTGCACCACCCACACAGAACAGCAGCGCACCAGAAGGGCAGGGATGAAGCCGCGCTCAGGGGTCGAGGTGTCGGCCATGGTGGTCTCTGAATGAGTCCCAGGCACGCGCTCGACGGGATCGCGAGCCGCTGTCTGTGGTCGCAGTTCAAAGCAGATGGCGATCAAGTCAACATACCTTGTTTTGACAAGAATAACTACCTTACTTTGACGGAAAGTTCGCTAAAAGCCACCCTAGTTTGACACTGTTGGAAGACTGGCGGGGCGAGGCACTCACAAGCAAGACGTGGCTTGAGCGCGGCGGATCGCGAGGCAACCATGGGGATCGTCGATCGCATCAAGGAGATTGGTGCGTGTCGACCGCTGCTCTCTCTCAAAAGGGGCTGCGAGTTCTGCCACTCGCTCTCTCCTTTTTAACACTGGTCTAACGCTTGCTTCGCGCAGAGGATGAGATGAAGCGGACGCAGATCAATAAGGCCACAGAGGGCCATCTTGGCCGTCTCAAGGCCAAGCTCGCCAAGCTGCGCACGGAGGTACGTCCCTCTCTGCTAAGTTAACCGCCTTGAGGCTGGTGGTGCTGATTTTTGTGGCTCTCGTTTTGCACTCGACAGCTACTCGAAGAGTCGAAGACTAGCGGCGGCGGCGGTGAAGGTGAGAGGGTTCTATGTCGTGAGTTATAAAGAGGAAGTGCTCAACACACTGCTGTGCTCTGTGGCTGGCAGGCTTCGATGTGGCCAAGAGTGGTGATGGACGAGTCGCGCTAATTGGGTTCCCTAGTGTGGGCAAGTCGACGATGCTGAGTCAGCTGACGGAGACGCAGTCGGAAACCAACGCCGTGGAGTTCACCACGCTGACGTGCATTCCGGGCAACTTGATCTACAACGACGTCCGCATTCAGGTGGGCGAAGACAGACAAGGGTGACTATGCTTTGAAGTCATGGCTGACTTTTCGCTCTTGTCGTGTAGCTGCTGGATCTTCCTGGTATTATTGAAGGAGCCGCGCACGGTCGTGGACGTGGACGGGAGGTCATTGCCGTGGCCAAGTCCGCCGATATGATTCTGATGGTGCTGGATGCTGGCCGTGAGGCTGGCAACCGTCACCGTGAAATTCTGGAGAACGAACTGGAGACTGTCGGACTGCGTCTGAACCGCCAGCCTCCTGACATTTACTTCCGGAAGAAAAATGGCGGTGGCATCACCTTCAACAGCACGCTTCGTCTTACCAAGGTACACGCATGCTGCAGTTTCCTTTGTGTGCTTCTGGTTGCTAACCGAAAGCTTGCCGTGACCCAATTCTCCCAGCTTGGAGATGACCCGTACTCGACCGTGTACAAAATTTTGCACGAATACAAGCTTCACAACTGCGAGGTGCTCTTCCGCGAGGACTGCACGACGGACGACCTGATCGATGTCATCGAAGGCAACCGCAAGTATGTGAAGTGCTTGTACGTGTACAACAAGATTGATGTGGTGTCAATCGAAGATGTGGACCGACTGGCGCGCATGCCGAACTCGACGGTGATTGCCTGCGCTCACGGAGATCGTCCGGCGGTAGGTTTCTTCTTGTGGATGAGCTCGTACTTTACCTATTTTTTAAGTACTAACGGTGGTTTGCGCTTTAGCTCAACTTCGACACGCTTCTGGCCAAGATGTGGGACTACATGGGACTCACGCGCGTTTACACCAAGCGTCGCGGAGAGGTGAGATTAAGTCTTGGTACTTGGTGTCTCTAGGATGTATTAGCTAATATTCCTCTCAATTGCAGGCCCCTCAATTCGACGAACCAGTCGTCCTGGGCTCGGAACGGAAAGGTGTCAGCGTTCAGTCGGCGTGTATGTCGGTACGTGCAAACACTATGAGCTTTTGTTCCCTGGCTTGCACCGTATTCCTAACGACCACCGGCTTTTGATAGATCTCGAAAGACATGCTCGACAACTTCAACTATGCGTTGGTGTGGGGCACGAGCACCAAGTACAACCCGCAGCGCGTCGGCAAGGAGCACATGCTGGACGATGAGGATGTGCTGCAGGTCATCGTGAAGACAGCCAACCAGCAGAAGCGCGACAAGAACTACAACCAGAAGGTGCAGGCGTACTTCGACAAGTACAAAAAGAAAAAGAAAGCGCTGAAGACCTAAGATTGCTCATGGGTTTGTTGCCCGGTGAGATCTGGCTGGATATAGTGCCATGATGCACTTGTCACCGCAAAAAGCAGCAAGTTACACAATAGATGTTGCTGGTCACATCAACGAAATTGCTATTTGTTGGTTTTAACCGCTCTGCTCTTCTTCTGATATTTCAGTGGCATCGTTAGGCGCGGCAGGTTGAAAAACGTCGTATTCCTCGTGCTGCGTGGTATGTCCGTATAACGTTTTGAGGCGGCTGGTGATGCGATCCAGTGTGCTACCATCATTGAAAAGGCAGGGTCAGTATCCGAAATACCCCAGCATGACACATGTGCACTACTCACGCTTGCTTCATGGGTGGATACAAAGCACTATCCGTGCTCTCGGATCTACCCATTTTTCTTCGCACATGTTCAAGAACAAACCTCCAGTTCGCCACAGGCTTTTTCTTGGTTGGAAGCGAAGACCTAGTGAAACCAGATACCACAAACAAAGGTTAGAATCAGGAACGCAACTGGGCCATCGTTGCAGCGCATTCTTACCAGCAACGCTTGTCGTAGTCAAACTCGCTGTCGATGCCTTGAAGGGCCTTTCCGTTGGCGGAGAGTAAGGACTCGACGAAATGGTCGCCGAACTGCCCACCAATTCGTGCGACATTCAGTAGCGCAGTGGCTGAAGGCGGATCTTGACTGCGATCTTGCTGGTTTTCACGATCAGCAGCTCGCTTTCGCTTTCGCGATGAGCGCTGAAAAGCTTCAGCAGCAAGCGCTACTATAGGGCGCGGTACTTGGGCGAAAGAACTCTCTTGAGGCCGCTCATGCTCGTTTGAATCCGACTTCTTCAATTCGGACAACACGTCATGATCTTCCAGCACCTCTGATGGGTCTTGTGAAAAACTGTGAAGAGGAAGTAAGACACGTTGCAACATACACATGAGCACAAGTAAGAACACTTACTCGGTTTTCCGCAGGTTTCGAATATGCTGCGGCCACCGAAACTTCCTGTACGTCAAAGCATGTCGAACATCAACACTGAGTAACGACACAAACGGCTTTGTAGCAGTGAGCAGGCTCGAACGTACCGAGCATACTCGTCCAAATGAGTCGTTGCGAATTCAATCGGCGGCCCAGAAAGCTTAATTCCTCGGCGAATCGCAACGCCCTCGATGAGGGACAAACGCGCCGTGATGTTCCGCATCACATGCCTTGCCTGTAAGACATCGCCACCTGAAATTCCTTCTTCATTCTTCTCCCCCATTGGTTCATCCTCGTCTTGCCATTCGTCTTCATTCAGCTCCAAGTCACTCCCTTTGTCGCTTTCCGCGACTATTTCATCCTTCTTTCGCTTTCGGCCCCTTGAGTTTTCATCACCATCATCTTGCAGACGTGATTGCCACTCATCCTCCGAGTCTGTCTCTGAGCCACGCTCCTGTTCGTCGTCCAAACCATCTTCAGACTCCTCATCGTCTGCATCTGCTTCTTCCTTCACAGACTCCGTTGAGTCTTTCGCAGTCTGTGGGATCTTCTCCTCCAAGTCGCTATCGTCTTCGCTGCTGGAGATGGACACACTCACTTTCTTGAGGCGTTTGAATCTGCCCGACTTGTTGGTTTTCTTCTTCTGGGTCTGCTTCTTCTTGCGCGGCCTCTCCTCCTCCGACTCGCTATCCTCGCTGCTGATCGCCTCCGCTTTGCTGCTGTCCCCACTACTAGAGCTGCTGCTGCCGCTGTCACTTCCTACCTCAACCTTTACCATGTCTTTCTTCTTCCTCCGCGGCTTCTCATCATCGCTGTCCTCACTGCTGTCCGAGGAGCTCCCAGAGCTACTGGAACTTCCGCTCTCCTTCTTTTGCGGCTCTTCCTCGCTACTGAATCCGTCGGCACTACTGGAGCTGCTGGCTTCCTCCTTCTCTTGCGTCACGTCGTTCTCGCTCTCCGTGTTCTCGCTCTCCTCCGGCATCTGCACCTTCATCTTGAGTCCCCGTCGCCGTCCCATCCGCTCCAACAAAGTCAACTGACGTCCTTTCATACCCGTGGTGTGCGCCACACCACTCATTTGCCAATCAACGTTTCGGCCAGAAAACGGTTCGTGCGCATTGGCAGTCGAAGATGGCGACGCGTCTGGGCGTCAAGCATGGAGAGCTGGCGCTGTTCGACGCCGAGGGTCGCCCGGCCTCGCCCGCTCTCGTGCAGAGCGGCGACCCGCACGTGCAGGTTCTGCGAGGCGGAATGCGCGCCGAGCTGCTGCCGTTGGGCCTGCAGCTGCTGCAGTGTGCCGGTGTCAAGCGAGGCGATGCCTTCATCCTTTTGCTGGACAACGACCGCACCAGCGTGGCCTGTATGCTGGCCGCCATGGAATTACAATGCATCTGCGCCCTCGTGGGTCGCAGCCGCTCGGCGCTTATGGGCCTTGTGAAGAAGCAGACGGGTATCTCCAAGGTGCTTTCGGTGGATGACGCGACCAACTCGGTGCACGTGCAGGACGACGCCAACCCGCAAGCGGCAGGTGACTCCACGGCTGAATCAACTGCAATTCCGTGGCTCAAAGACGAGGAAATTGTGAAAGGCGGCTGCGTCTGCATGCTCACGTCCGGCAGCGTGGGCGAGCCCAAGGTCGTGCCGTGCACGTGGAGCCACATGCTGCTGCAAGGCGAGTCGACGCACCAGCAGCTCTTCCCCAAGGGCCCGGCACGCATCATATGCGGCACGTCTATCTCGCATGCCTTCTCCATCAACACCATCTTCGCGCTCTTCACTTCGCCGTACGACGCGCAATCGGAACTCTGCTTCGCCTCCAGCCCCGTTGGGCTCTACTCGCTGCTCAAGCAGCGCAGTGGGCTCTTTACGGCACTGTACGCGACGCCTGGGACGTACACCGCACTCGCCGCGATGCCGCCGACTGCGCTGTATGCCGACGTTCCGTACTGCGCGGGCACGCGGCTTTCGATGACGCTGTTCCGCAAGATGCGCGACGACTACGGACTGCAGGTGATGCAGAACTACGGATCTACGGAGATGGGGGACATGGCGGCTTGGTATCTTCATGGAAAAAGCTTTGGTGGTGAGTTGAAGGAGATGGAAAGTAACGACAAGCAGCTCTATGTTGGCAGCGTGTGGCCGGGCGTGGAAGCTCGCATTAAAGAAAACAGCGAGGTTACGATGAAGACCCCATGGCAGTCGCTTGGATACGTCAAGAGCCACGTTCTCTTCCGCTTGCGTGGGGAACATCATACGTCCGATCTTGGCATCGTTACGCAAGACCAGGACGGAGTCAACTGCGTATGGCTCCAAACCCGTCTCCGCCCTGCTGTTGAGGTTGAATGGCAGGATCAGCGCATGGCTTACTCGCCTAAAGAGATCGAAGCTGTGATTATTGCGCATCCGGGCGTGTCGGACGTCCTTGTGCTCATCCAGAGCGAAGCCAACCGCGGACAAGGCGTTGTCCGAGCTCGTGTCGTTCTGGACGACGGTACCGCTGTTGCGGCATCAGATCTGCAGCAGTGGTGCGTCCAACACGACATGCCAGCTCTGCGTGAGGCGCTGGTCGTCGAGATCGCAAAGTTCTTGCCCTGCAGCCCAGCCGGAAAGCTCATGTACGCGTGATGAATATGTAGGCGAACTCGAGAGCAGCATTGCTAGCAGAGTGAGATGGTCTGCATGAATAAATCCGCTTCTAGCAGTTCTGATGGAGCCCATCAAACAGTTAAAAGGAATACTGTACCTAACAGGGATGGACAACCCTCACTGGATGCGTTTCGTGACTTGTTGTTACCACACGTGCTACATCCAACCAAAGAATGTAGACTGGGGGTAATGCAGTTAAGCGGCACTGCAGTTTAGCGGCACTGCAGTTTAGCGACACTACCCCCACTCACCTGTGGAGGCCTCGGTCTGATCTTGCATGTTGAAAACGACACTCACACAAAGCGCTGTCGCAATGTTAGCAACCGAGGCGGCTGCACCCATCAGACGCCAGTTCGACACACCAAGATCGAACTGTGTAACTAGGTCATTGCTCAAGCGTCCTAACCTTAAGAGTACCTAGTCGTACGACAGATAGGAGGGAACATCCCTTTGCTGGTATTCCCAGCTAAGCGAAGCAATCTAGTACGCACGGATGATATTTGCATACCGTCCTACATCTGAACGACGTGCAACGCCTTCTCGTCGCACAGTGCGATGCAGTTTGGCTCGGTTGGCGACCATCGAATCTGGTTGATGGGCTCGTCCGACTTGAGCAACGTGTAACTCTGTCCTTCAGGGTTTCCTCCGGACGACGTCATCTGAGCGCAAATATCGTACACGATGGCCGTGTTGTCTTCGCCAGCACTGCACAGATCGTAGCGCGAATGTGGGGACCAGGATATCGAATTTACTCCAGCCTTGTGTTGGTCTAGCACCGCCATTGGATGGATTGGGCGACGCAGGTCGATCACAGAAATCTTGGTGCTGTCGTCTGCAAACGTCGCGATGAACCGGTCGTCACGCTTGTTCCAAGCTAGTCTGAGGAGAGGGACCTTATCAGGTGCTTCGTAGACGATTGTACTGGAAGCCAGAGACCTGCACAGCACGTGAGTTCAGCCACCCACCCACCTGCCACCCAGGTACAACGAACGCACTTACCTCAGGTCAAACAGCCGCAACGATCCGTCACCACCCACTGAAGCAAACTTCTTGGGGTCGCTGCTTGAAAAGGCAATGTCGTAGACTTCCGTGTCATGAGCAACGATCTGGTGCATCGGAGACGTTGATTGCTGCAGCAAACAAACATTCGAGCACGCGTCAGCAATTGTAACAACCTAGCCGGAAGGACCACAACATCAACACGTACGTTGATGTCCCAGATCGTGCACGTGGTCCCAATACTGGACGTCCCGATGATGTGGGGCTCCAGTTCGTTCCAGTCGAAGCTGGTGAGCGGCGCGCAGGCGTCGTTCGGATCCTTTTTCTGCAGCTCCCAACGCATTCGTGGTCAACCACAAGTGCTCCACAGCCCAGCAGCAATTAACGACAGCCAAACCTCCGTAAATCTAGTGTGCAGCTCAATGGACGAGTCCGAGATCTTCCAGAGTCGCAGGAAATCGGCAGTCGTGGCCAGCAGCTCCACTTGCGAGCCAAACGCGTTGAGCGAGGCGGGCGACCACATGATCTTGGTGGGCGGGTACGGGTGGTCGATCTCCAGCGCAGATACCACCTCCGTCTGGTTGGCCGTGGGGCGGAAGATCTGCAATATAATATTAAATTTTAGTTGGAAACAACAAAAATCTCGAGATATTTAGCGCTGCGCACCTCGATCTTGTTGGCGTACTCGCCCGGGATGAACGTGGACGCGGCGATGCGCAGCGAACTCAGGTTGGGGCGCCAACAGAGCCCATACAGCCGGTCCCGCGTGGGGTACGTGAGGAAGGGGCGATCGCAGAGCACGGAGCGCTGGGGCTCCATCTCGCTCTCTTTCTTACACTTACTTAAGTAGAAAATACTACTGTTGTAGAAATTTGCTGCAGGTATTGCATTATCAACCAATCACAGAGCCATATGCAAGTTGAAGTGGTTTCGCCTCATTTGGCGGACATGGCGCCTCGGCGCGCCAGGCGGGGATATCAAGGGCAGCAGGAGGCCACGCGCTTGCCGTATTTGATCGACGCAGCGCTGAGACTGAGGTGCAGCGAGCAGCTGGGAAACTGGACGACACTTGCTACCGCTCGAAGCAGCGAAGAGCGACAGGAAAGAGAGCAGAGCGCGCGGGATTTGGGGGATAAAGCTCACCAACGAACGAAAGGTGGCGTCAAAAGACCCAAGAAACACATTCCGAGGCTCCTTTTTGAACTGAAAGAGGGTTTAAATAATTGCACGACGAAGAAAGATGAAGAAGCTGGAGGCTGCACGTTGGCGCTGCCTGCGCTAGACGAGCGCGTGCTGATTCTGTACCATTCGTCGCTAAAACGGACGCGAAAGTTGCAGCAGCAGCAATTGGAGACTAATTTGCCGTTATCTTTGGTGGCGCAGTACAGTCACGAAGCAATTTACGCAGCAACGCAGATCCAGAAGATTGTGCGCGGTGTGGCAGCTCGCAAAGAGTGGCGAGCGTTTTATTGCCTGCGAAATCAGAACGCAGCAGCGCGCATCCAGTTTGCCTTGAGACGTCGTTTGGTGTATCGGAATGCAATTGCTCGGCTTGCAAGGAAGCGGGACGACCGAGCTACTCGGATTCAGGCTTGGTTTCGAAGCCAACGATGTCGCGAAATGCTGTTGTACCAGCACATACGAGTTATCAATCAGAGAATCGCCAACTTCCAGCGATATATTCGCGGCCGGCGATTATGGCGCATTGTGATGGCAATTCTGTTGAAGCGACGGAGTGAGGTGGCCACCGAAATTCAACGCTGCTACCGCGGGTGGAAAGGAAGACAGCATGCAGTGGCGATTCGGTTTGAACAAAATCGGCACGTACGGCACCTGCTGCACGAAAGCCAAATTCACGCGCAGTGCTCGAGGTGCAATGGTTGTACCCTGGAATGTTGTTCGGAAGACTCGCTGTTTGCGTGCTTCATGGTTCGTTACGTCGGGCTGCATGACTTCAGGGGAGCTAAAACCCTCTGTGAAGACGGCTTGAGACTTTTTCCATTGTCGTCTAGCTTCAGCTTCTTTTACTCGGTTCTTTTACAGGCCCTATGTGAAGACATGGAGACCTCGATGGCGTATCTGAAGCGAGCCAAGGAAATTGGCATCACCAACGAAAAACTTTCAGAGGTAAACCACCGTATGTTCCTTCTTGTCGTTAACTTTTAAGTTTCTTGCTGACGTATTGTTGCCAGTGTGAGATGCACTTCTTCCAGCCTGCGCATTTGATGCGGCCAAACGATGCCCACGCGTTCCTGGACTTGGCAATTCTCTGTCAAAGCCGCGACCAGCTTCCTCGTGCTGAAGCGTACTATGCTAAAGCGCTGACTCAGTCACCACAGGATTATTTGATTCCTGGGTATCTACACCGTGCGAATATGGTAGACCGGTTGCTGCTAAATTATCATCGGTTTTGCTCCATCTTCAACTTCAGGCAAGTGAATGTGTTGGTCAAGGACGTTTCCACCTCAAAGAAGGGCAAGAAGGTCCGACTGATGGTATCGAAACTCAACCACTACACAGCTATCACCCCGATGAATGACCCGAGCACTTGTCGGATTAACACACTGTATTTAACAGATGACGAAGTGATGGGTATTATAAAGCAAGCAGACAAAGAAGATGGTGATAGCAGTAAATCCGGCACTGGAAACAAAAGTTTCAAAAATATGTCAAATTGGGGAAGCAGCAGTATGAACTCGTCGATGCGACAGAAAAGTTCTCGAGCTGCGCCTAAAGAAACCCCAGACAAGTCACCCCAGTCATTACCACAGAAACTCACGATTGCCCAACTTTACCAGCAAGAATTTGCTGGGTTGAATGTCACGCCAAATGAGCTCGCTCAATTTTCAGAGACAAGATCAAAGCTACGACTAACGAAGCCAGCTGCTGAAGTGCTTCTCGCTTCCTTGCTGTTTATTGATCTGCCTACGAACCTAGCAGAAATCCCGATTCTGGCTGATGAAAGGCAGCAGCTTGGTCACGTTATGTGCAAGACAATGCTGATACCGTCTGTACTGAAGTCTAGACAACAGCGTCGAAGTGATTTTGTGCGGTCACATGCAGCTATTGATGCTCAGCGCGTCTACCGTGGGTTCCGACTTCGAGCCGAAGTTCAGCGAGAAATACTTTTGAATCGCATCAGACAGCGCCAGGTCGACAATATGTATCGTCGTCTCCATGATAATTTCGTCCTCCGAGAACTCCGACGCACAAGCACTGTAGCAATCCAGCGAATATACAAGGGGTATGCTTTCCGAAAGCTGCTGCGACGATGGCAACTCGAGGCAGGACATATTCAGCGGATCTTCCGTGGATATCAAGGAAGGCTTCGGGCTGCAGCATTCCGAGAAGGTAGCTGTACTTTCTTCATGGCACAACGGGTTTTCCAACGCGGAGTGGACATCAGCGGACGCCGAGTTATGCTAATCGTTGAAAAGGTAAGGCAACAATCGGGCTTGCAGTTCTCGAAGTTATGGGAACACTGACTTATACTTGTGTGCTTTTCAGTGTGGGCTGTCGTTTCGGCTGGATGCCTATGACCTGGCGTCGTGCGTCACCTACCATGGATTCTTCTCACACGCGAGTACTATGGCTCTCCTTTGTTATCTCAATTGGACCTACGGCGAAACCCTGTGCGGGCGAGAATTTATTCGCAAGGGGGACAGGATCACAATTCGCAGCGTCTCCTCTGTTATTCGATCAACAGCAGAGTGCTTCGTTTACTGTGCTGGAAACGCATCGACAGGCTTTACCCTGTGTCTGACGGATTGTATTCAAGCGATAAACTTGAGGAACTTTGGCACTGGAGGCAAGGACTCACCTGTTTTGCTGCTGCCGATGACAATTGATGACACTCAGCGCCTCGTTGAGGCTATTGCAGAGCGCGTAATTCTGGTACCAGCGCTTCAAATGGCCACCCAAGAGCTTAAAGCGAAAGCATCGGCTGCTTTCACGATATCGATCCAGCCTCCACCCGCGATGCACTATACTTATCAACGAAAGTCGATCCCTCAACACACAAGAAAGGTACTTACTGCGCCAAGCTCATCGGTGCCTCAGTTTACATTTCCTGTGACCGACGGTCTGCGGGGCGTGAGCATTGGAACGAAGAACTTCCGCAAGAAGTGCGCACGACATGCTGTGCAGTTCACTCGCTGCCGCTGTATTTTGCCAATTGCCTCAACCCCGGCGCATATTGAAACTATTACACGAGCACTCGCAGCACCGCCATCTTCTCAATCTTAGCAAGCTTCAATTGCTGGTTCAAAGCTGAATTGAGCATACACCCAAACCGTTTATCTATCGTCGTTCGTGCCCGAAGATATCGGGGATACAGGCATGAAATACCGGCGGATAGCGTCTCGAAACCTCTTTCCGTACATCCCAGGCTCAATAATTGTAGGCGATGACTGCCCGGCGATCATGCCAACAGACTTTCCGACGCTCTCCACTCGCTTGATAAGATCGAATTGACGCAAGTAGTCAATGATCCCGACCGTCATTTCGGACGGTGACTCTTCTTTCTCTCCAGTGCCATCATCGTCCCGGAAGCTTAGCCCCACCACCATCGAGTAGTCGACGATGTTGATCGAGTAGAGAAATGCTGTGTCGTTTTGCACCGCTTTCAAAATGAACTGGTGATCCTCTGCGAACACGCCCACCGGGTGGCCTTTGGTGAACTCCAGGAAGTTGCCATCAAGTAGAACGCGGCTGCCATTTTGAGGTGCTTCTGACGCAGCTCGTGGCTTGGCAAATCGATTCCGAGAACTTCCTTTCAGATCGTACGTCCGTGTGAGCTGTTTACGGTAGAAAGCGTTCTCCATGACACAGATATAGTGCACCGTCTTCTGCCCGGAATCTTTTCGGGTAATGGTCGTTTGGTAAAGCCCCACAGTCTTTGACAATAGGCTCGCTCTGCCGTCGAAGTAAATGCTCGCCATGTATTTGAAGTACCCTGGGAGGCATCCCAAGAAACTCTGTCCATCGCAACAAACGGTAGCGCCGGTTACATTACGTTGATCTGATAAAGCATTAACGACTCAAAAAGCACATCACATACCTGCATTTCCGTCGATGAAATGTGCTTGATAACGAAGCGGTCGTCTAGCGTTCTGTAGAATGAAGCGCCCGACTTCCCACCCTTCGCGTCCCAATTTGCAACGTGGGATATCGAAAACACGAAGCTCTGAAGACTCCCATAAAACAATTCGCGAAGGACTTCGAACTAAACAACATTATCATGAGCATTCTTTGTGAGATGTGACCAGCGTATGGGAGATATATACAGCATATTACCTGAAGTGGGTAGTACACTACCGTTGAAATCTCCCAGCAAGTGCTGGACAGTGTCGATGATGCCTTGCCTGATAGAAGTGACAGGTGCAGAGGCATGTCCACTGTAGCGTATTTAAACGGCGCGTTCAGAGCTGTCTCAAGAGCTGCACGTGACCAATTTGTGGACATCGTACTGGAATCACCAGACTGTCGCTTTTTAGCAGCAACAGACTGCACCGCTTCACTGTGAACGCGGAGTTTCCACCCATCCAGCTCCTCTTCGTACGAATCTGTTGCTAGGGCATATGCAACACAGGTAATCGGTTTCGACTCGTTCACTAACACCACTCGCGATTTTGATCGAGGTTGCAGGCTGGGGTGGCCGGTAGTAAGCGCATCCGGAAGATCAATGGTAAAATCGCTTCCAGGCTCGGCTCGACCAAGAACGCGATAGAGATCCCATAACGCCTCCTTCCAACCAGCTCGCGAGCCCTAGAGATCAGAAACATGTCAACATACAGTTTCATAGCAACAGGGCCGGTTCTTCTTCAAGCTGCGTACCTCTTTTCCATCTCCGTTACTGTACGCAACAGCTGGAAACGGCAACGATGGTCTCTTTGACGATTCGAAGTTTGCTATGGTAGAAGAAGATGTTGCGGCACTTCCTGCAGTCGATTCTGACTCGGTTACCGTGCTGAGAGCCCCACTGCTTCTGCGTCGAACCAGTACCTCAGCACCCTCACCCCAATCTGGTTCCTTAGGAATAGCGCTTGGCGTCAACGTAGATTCTTCTACGACCCGTGGTGATGATATCGGGGAAAGTACCGCAGCAGGATGAAAAGTGATTCCACCAAGAGTGAACGATCCACTATTTGGTGCTGGCGGGGCGGCCTCGGTCGAGAGGTGCTTCTTGATTAACTTCCGGAGTCGTAGCATGCAGGCAATCCATTTGCATACCATCAAGTACAGTGCCCGCTGCGTGGCGTC
This sequence comes from Phytophthora chlamydospora, assembly GCA_012295415.1. Lineage (NCBI taxonomy): Eukaryota > Oomycota > Peronosporomycetes > Peronosporales > Peronosporaceae > Phytophthora > Phytophthora chlamydospora. The sequence continues at coordinate 65,306 of JAABLK010000011.1, read as the reverse complement.
GCAGGCCCCTAAACTATCTGCCGGCTCCTTCTCCAATTGGTCGATCTTATGTGAAAACCTCGCTTCTCCACTGCGGACCATTTTGGAGATGCACATGACCTCGAGAATTATCCGCGCGTGATGGCCCGAATCAGAGCGTTCAAAAGCTTCAACAGCCTGGTTGATTCCATGCACTTTCTCCGTAAAGGAGTTGATAAGCGACTCCAATAAACCCTTCAGCACGTTAAGACGAGTGCTGACAACTTTCTCCACTACTGCGCGCTCTGCTTTCTCCCATGAATCCTTCTTCAGCTCCGTGACGGCATTGCGCTTCAGGTTAGCACAGCCCAGACGAAGTGCTATTTCCTTCGAGAAATCAAAGCGCGCTACAGAGTTTCCAATATTAAAGAACAGTACATGCGACTCCATTGACGTGTGCGTGCAGACCGCAGGTGGTGACTGCGGCAGTATGGGTCCTTCTGCTTCCGAAAAGAGAACCTCCAAGAACCGTGCGAACGAGTACTTGTAGATGTACTTTTCCAACGGAATAAATGGCGTGATTTTGCAGTTGCATTCGCGACACCATCGCCAAAAAATCACTGCAGGGTATCCGTTTTCAGCAGCAACAGCAGTTTCGTCCTCATTCACAACACCTTGCGAAAAGGAGTTCGGTGTCATCATCGCTTGCAAATTGAAATCTCTTTCAGAACCCATCGTGAAAGACAGCTCACTAAACGAGCCAAACGATTTATCCGTTGCGCCGGCATCGCTCACTTGACTCATGGACTGTGATAATGGCTGCTTTTTTTTGTCGGGAAGTTCCTCGAAGGAAATGGTAATCGTTCCAGTACGACAGCTAAACGAGTGGACATGATCCGCCATTAAACGGCTACACTTCGTATTCTACGAAAACACACACAAAAAACAAGTTAGTTGGGTAATTCATAGAGGCCACATTATCCTAGATTTCGATGTACCTGACACTTCAGCGAGAGCGTCGCCAATTCTTGGTTGAGAAAGTTGCCAAACGACACATCATCATCGGAGCAGGCTGTAATTCGTAGATGCTTGGCTTCAACACACTGGTGGTAGCGAGGGTTTGATGAACCAGGGTCGCGAACACGTAACGTTGAGGTTGTGCACCACGTAGTACGTGCGTCCTGCACAAGTTTCGCGCTTTGCTTCGACAGCAGCATGCTTTTGTTCAAGTCAAGGTCGGACAGGACGTGGGCTTCCAAAAGCACTTGGTACGTCATCGAAAGCACAGACCGTGTCAGCTGCTTCAGGATGCGCAAGGCTTGCTTTGAAGGACCAGTAATTAATACGGTGCAACCATTGAGCGGATCACACCCATCCAAGAACAGGTACGTATCTGTCCGCAATCGACTGGGCACAGCAGGTGTTTTCATGAACACACCCGCCAGCGCCTGCAACGACTTTTTTGCTGGTGATAGCCCTTCATCAGGAACAACAGGTATCGATTTCACCACAAAAGACCGACAGCGACCAATGACTTTCGCGGGGTCCGCTTTGTTCACATGATCCACAGATGTAAGGACTTCAGCCCCCGTATGACGAGCGATTCGATGTAACATCTCACTCTTGACATTGAGCACGATCGCTATCCGGCGTTCACACAACAATTCTTGAGCAGGCCGGGAAACAGTCTTCTCCACAAAAATCACGTCGGGCTCCAACGCCGATATTTTGGCAACAAGAATCGCCATGTAGCTCTTTTCCTGCTCCAGCAGCGTGTCTAGCGAGCTCATACGTCCTGTGCCGTTTGAGCGGTCATAACTTATCCCGCAAGCAAAAAGCAAGATGCGAGGATTCACAACCTGGCGAGCCATTTGCTTGTGGCTCAGGTGCTTGTGGCACACAGTCCCAGCTAGCCATTTGAAGTCGTAACTGGCTTCGGTTTTGCTCATCCGAGAACCCTCAGACATGGCGATGCTCTTCACCTTGACCAGGTTTGCGTAGTTGAAACCACCAGGAGAGCGGAAATTCATACTGAAGAGCAAATGGCCTGTCACGACAAACGCCATATCTTCCAGCGTGGTGGCAAGATGGTTGGTGTCAATCGCCTCCGGCAGACTCGTCGATATCGACGACACCGAGTGTTTGATGCTGTCTCGAATATGTTCATGAGCGCTTTGCTATAGCATAGACAAGGAGAAGAATTCGTTAGCCACTTCCCAGGCGTCTAGCACATAAACATTTGACTTACCATGTATTTATCCAGCGCGATTTCACGCTGTGTGTGGAGGTTGTCACCGTCTTGAGCAGCAATTCCCCACTGCGTCTCTTCAGGGACAGTTGGAATTTCTGCTTTTGGAGACGCCTTCTTTCTTCCCTGGTTGAGAGCCAGAACTTCTGCTTCCAGTTCGCCGCTTTCAATTGCACCCAGCAGCTCCGCACTGGAATGTCTCCGTCTGGATCGTACTCGCGTATGAAACCTTTGTTGCACTTCCAGACTGTCGGATTCCTCGAAGAAATCGATAGATTCTGTTGTCGACGCTGTTGGGTCTGTAGGATGCTCGAAGCCTGCGGGGTCACTTGAATTTGAGTCTACAGGGGACAGCAATGACATTGGCACTTCATTCGGGTCGACCGGGGGACCAAACACCAGCGGCGACGGCTTCTTTGCTGCCCGCTCTCCGCTCAACCGATGCGAGGAACGATCAAACCGACTAGAAAATGACTCGCGTGATGTGTCGTTTTCGTCCGAACTGCCGGTCGACTGCTGCTCGTGATCGGCGGTCTCTTTCGTCTGATTCTTCAACTTCTTCCCTGCTACATCTGCAAACTGGCAGCAGAACTTGCACACTCGAATTGTGCCTGGAAAGCCATGGGGCGAGCCCTCGACGAAGTTGTTGCTGCATTCGTAGCAGAAGATTTGTCCGCACAGTCGGCAATGGTGACGACGTCGAAAGAGTGAGAACGCCGCGGAGCAGTCGTAGCATACCTGGAAACAAAGCCAAAGCACCACCAAATCAGTTCCCATGAACACAAAATCTCCGGTTCACCATATCCCAATTGTCACCTTGCACAGGTGATCCGGCATCCAGTACTGGTTTCCAGCCGACATGGGCGGAGGGCGTATCTTGACCGGCGAAGCTGCAACACGACCCGAATAAGGTCATCACCAGCCATCATTACCACAATGTCACCAATAACAATGATATCGAACTTGGATATGGGTGTCTGCACCGTACCAGCAGGCTTCGGGGCTTCTTTGTTGGCACTGTCGCCGCCATCCGGTTCCTGTGTATCACAACAAACAGCAATGAGCGTTCAGCCTCCTCAACTGCCCCCTGTAGCTGTCAAATTGTGCATCCGATAGAGCTGCGGCGTACCTGGAACGCGGAGGCCATGAATCCAGGCATCGGGAACGTCGTCAGGCTGCGAAAAAGGAGGACAAAGCGCATCGCGGACGTTAGTTTAGGCAGTCATTGCTGTGTTGGCTCGACGTCCTGACGCACCGCGAGGGGTCTCGGTCCAGTCGTTGGTGCGGCATCGACTGCACGCGTCGCTCAGCGTCTGCCATGGTCGCGCCCCCGGGAAGAGAAGGCGGGCGCCCTCGGCAGCTTCAAGTCGAAATGATCGATTCCTCTACCGCGATCCACCCCATTTTGATCATTTTGGGTCCTTTGTTTCCCAATTTGGATTTTGGAAGCCCAAAAATCGACGTGTATCCATTTATTGACCATGGTGCTGGGCAAGTACTGCTTCGAGGAGGAGGCCTTCTCGGGGGAGGCCTTCGACGTGGGCGCGTTCCTGGAGGACTGCCGCGCGCGCAGTCCCATGGAGACGATCCACCAGGACCTGAAGCAGTTCCAGACGGCGCTGGAGAACCAGCTCGTGGCCATCATCAACGAGGACTACGCCGAGTTCCTGCAGCTCTCGTCCAAGCTCAAGGGCGTGGACGAGGCCGTATCCAGCGTGCGCGCGCCGATCCTGGCAGTACTCAAGCGCGTGGACGAGGCGCAGCATGCCATGGTACGTGACCAACGGGGAATTTGCGGTTCTCGCTGACCCACTGACGCTGGCATGGCGGCTCTTGTGCTGTACTTTGAGTGTAGGGCGCGTTGTACAGCAAGATCCAGAAGCAGCTGCAGACGGCGGACGAGCTGCAGCAGCAGGAAAGAGACCTGCAGCTGAGTATTCGCATCTCAGAGAAGTTGCTGCTGCTGGAAGAGCTGCTGGAGATCGAGTATCCCGCGGACAGCGCCGACGACGTCAGCGAGGGTGGGCCGGTGGACTCGGACGAAGACAGCGACGACGAGTTTGACAACTTTGACCGCGTGAAGAAGAGCCTCAACTCGACCAGTGCAGCTGAGGGATGCGCCAAACTGGAGCGCGCGGCGCAGATTTTCGTACAGCTGGATCTGGAGTTCTCGAACGGCATGCACCTCACTACGATTCAGGTATGGGCGGGTGGGTTACGAGAAGGTCGGATTTGTGAGCACAACTGATGTGATTTTCGACGTTGTGCTGTGTTAGAGAGAGGAGAAGCGGCTTGCTGTCATCGAAGAAACGCTGCTGCGTCGTCTAGAGACGGAGTTTGCGACTGAAATCTTCCCGGACACGTTCTACAACCGAGACCACACCATCAGCGCACTGACCTTGAGCTACTTATTGCGGGCCTACGTGCTGCTCCACAAAAGCCACATCCCTGAAGAGATGATTGGGCGCCTCCTTGTCCAACCTTTCGCCGAGGAAAATTTGACTCGCGGTAAGCTGGACGGCCGAGTTCGCGGATCGTGTGAAGGCCTTCCGCAGATATACGAGTCGATTATGGATTTTATCACCAGCAAGTTTGCAGGTACGCTTGCACTCTCTGTCTGCCAAGGAGAAAGCAAGTGCTCAGTGGACATTCTCGGCAACGCGATTTGGAAGCCTTTGCAGGAGATTTTGTCGACGAAACACGGCGTGATTTTCCAGGCCGCTGATCCTGAGCGCTTCCACCAGAGCTACACGATCAGCATGCGATTTCTAACTGAGATAGAGGAGGGCTTCTGCAAGACTGAGATCATGAAATCTCGCTTCCGATCTCATGAAAGCGTGGTGGAGTTCAAGGAAAAGTGGAATATCGACGTATACTTTCAGCTTCGGGCATCACAACTTGCCTCCAGCTTGGAAAAGTCAGTTGGTGTCAAGCGCGACGAGTCAGCCTTGACGGATGCACTGAGTGGGGCGACGACTGCCTCAGCTGACTCGTCAGCACTGGTATTCGAGAACTCAAAGAGGCTGTGGCAAGCGATGAAGAATTGCTGGAGTGAAGGAATTTTTCTGGAGCCGTTGCTTCCCAACTTTTGCAAGCTCTGCGTACAGCTTTTTGCATATTATATCGAGATCTGGAAGGAGCCATTGTTGAATGCCGTGACGGTGCTCAACAGTGGAACCAAAGTGGATTTTGCTGCTGTCCCGCTTTACTTCCTGTCCACGGAGGAAGATCTGTTGTTTGCTGGAAGCGATTTCCATGTGCTTCACAAGAAGGTAGGACTCGCCTTTGAGGAATTTAGTTGCTTGCTGCTGCGTTACTTAGGTATGATTGCATTTGCACATTCATTGATTCGCAGATTTCGCAAGACCTCATTGCAGTAGTGAAGACTCAGGTCGACGATTTTACAGATGATAGCCAAGTATTCGTGACTGAACTTTTCCAAGAGGTTCGTCTGTCCTGCCCGAGGCGTTCTACACAAGTTTTGCACTGAAGTTAAAGCTCTGTCTTTGTTCTGCTGCAGCCGCTTGCATCGTTGGCCGAGCTGGAGGGGAGCTGCTGGTCTGCGGCAGTAACAATGGTAGCTGCAGATTGCAAGAAGGTCCTTCCTGCTATTCGGTACGACTGCAGAGACAGTTGGTGACATGGTTTGAAAACTGAAGTATTTCCTCGTTATTGCAGCACTGTGAAGGGCCAGTATCAGATGACGAACAAGCCCCCGCCAACGACCCCGTCGACCTACGTGCCGAACATCGTCCGGTACAACTGATCTCTCTCTAGCCAAGACGTTCAGTAAAGGCCACGACTGACCGTTTTCCTGCTTTTGTGTAGGCCAATGCAAGAGTTCTTGGGGAAGTGGGGCGTTCACTTCGACGTGGCCAAGAAGCAGCAGCTTCTTCATTCCATTGTGGAAGAAGTGTGCGACGTATACTCGACGCTGTCGTCGGAGCTGCTGCGGTCAGCGCTGGAGCTTGAAGAGTCTCTCAAGAGCCGGAAGCTGCAGCGGAGCTCTGGATCCAGCTCGACCTTGGCCAACAATGCCGTGTCTGACACGGAGAAAATGCGCCTGCAGCTGCTGCTCGACCTCGAGGAGATTCAACGGTACGTGCTGTGGGTTGTGAACAACGATACTTGTTGCTGACCACTTGTGCTGATTAACAGGGAAGTGATGGCACTAGGGCTGGACGTGCAGCGCTGCAGTGGGCTGCAAGCTGCTCTCGGGAAGCTGTCCGAGTCGGACAGCTGAAGTTGAAGTTGTCTGATTGGATGAAAGCGTAACGGCGATAGATTTGATTGGCTAATAATCTATGGTGGCAATTAAAGTGCGTCACAATTTGAGTTGCTGCGCAGAATGGAGAGCGGCGGGCACTGGAGCGCGTCGCTCTGGCGATGGGGACTCTGCGTGACGATGGCGTCGCTGTCTCTGTGGAAGGTGGTGGAGCTAGCTGTGAGTGGTGATGCATCGTGGGACCGCGTTTTCCGCAAGAAGGGCAAGAAGCAGCAGTACCTGGCTGGCTTCCCCGGTCTGGTGGGCAACACGCCGCTCGTGGAGCTCACCAGTTTGTCGAAGGCCACAGGATGCAGGATTCTGGTACGTTGCCTCTGGCGAATAGCCCGTGGCATGCCTGTGAGGCGGATGGCTGACGCTATGCTGGTGTTGGTTTCATTCCTTCAGGCGAAGGCGGAGTTCTTGAATCCGGGCGGCAGCTCAAAAGACCGTGTGGCCAAAGGAATCGTGGAAGATGCTGAGCGTCGAGGGCTACTGAAAGAGGGAGGCACGATCGTGGAAGGGACTTCGGGCAGCACAGGCATCAGTCTTTCGCTCATGGCTCGAGGTTGGTGGCTTGACTCGCGTTTTGATGCGAGGATTCCTCTCTCAGAGGAAGGTGTGGGATTGCGTTGAAATATGCTAACACTTCGTGACGTTGTCGGTCTACCAAGCCCGCGGATACAGGTGTATCATTGTGATGCCCGATGACCAAGCGAAGGAGAAGAGCCAGCTTCTGGAGCAGTTTGGCGCTGAGGTCGTGCTCGTGAAGCCGGCGTCCATCGTGAACGCCAAGCACTACGTGAACGAAGCGAAGCGTCTGGCACGGAACACCGAAGGTGAGCAGCAACGTTCCTTTTGTTAATGTGCGCACAAATGCTGATTGTTCGACTTGGCAATGCTTCCAGGAGGGTACTTTACCGACCAATTCGAGAACACGGCTAACTTCGACAGCCACTACGCAACGACTGGACCGGAGATTTGGCGACAGACAAACGGAGCGGTAGACGCTTTCGTGATGGCTGCAGGTAACGAGTTTTGCGTGGTAGCTTTTGAGCTGCAAGCTGCACAACAGGTGCCTAACTTGGACGCGTTTGTCGGTTTGAAGGTACGGGCGGCACCATCGCAGGAACGTCAGCCTACCTGAAGGAGCAGAACCCGGACGTACAAGTGTTCCTCGCTGATCCCCCTGGCTCCAGCCTGTACAATAAGGTAAGCCTCTATTCGTGAACGTTTAGCTCCGAAGGCTAGCGTGGTCTAATGCGATGCGTTTATCGACTGCGTGTGTTAAAGGTTCGAAGCAACGTCTGCTACGCTCCCCAGCAGGCTGAGACGAAAGTGCGCCGTCACAGGTGAGACCAACGCCCGTCGTGCCGCTTATCACTGTAGTCCTGCTCACGCCGCTTGCTTTCTGTGAAACCACTTGCAGATACGACACCATCGCCGAGGGCGTGGGCATCGACCGGCTGACCGAGAACTTCATGCTCGCCAAGATCGACGACGCGTTCAAGGTGACGGACCAGGAGATGGTGGAGATGTCCCGCTTCCTGCTGCGCGAAGAAGGCATTTTCGTGGGCAGCTCGAGTGGGCTCAACTGCGTGGCGGCTGTGCGCGCCGCACGCAAGCTCGGACCAGGCCACACGATCGTGACGGTGCTGTGCGACTCGGGCCAGCGCCACCTGACCAAGTTCTGGAACGAGCAGCACATCCGGGAGGACTGGGGCCTCGAGCCCACGGCCGCGCACCTCGAGTTCCTCGACGGCTCCACGGGGCAGCCCTAGCTGGAATGTGCATTGCGACCGACCTGCGCGTCAACTTGACCACCGAGACAGTTTCAGAGTTTCCAAAAACGCGCGCGCGATCTTTCCATGAATTGCAGCGCTTTCATTGGCTAATCCAAATTCTAAATCCCCATTGGCTTATATTCCGTTCGCGCCCTTTCGCGGGCAAAGCCGAGCCACGAAAGCTCGGAAAATCTTTTCCAAGAGTGACGTTCAAGGGGTGCAAGTTGCTCGTACCTCCTGGTCACTTTGCATTTCGCCAGCCAAGCCCCAAGAGTCCCGTTGATACCATGGCCGCCCCCACTGCCGCCGCCTCCATCGCCATCCCCAGTGACGTGCACCCCTTCGCCGCCAACGTCAGCCCCCGTGGCGTGGACCTGGAAGGCCGCTTGGACCTCTCGCTCGGTGCGTCGACTAGCAAGATACTTTGACACGTTGCTCTCCATCTGACCCGCTTGGTTGCTCTACCGCTTGCAGACGCTTTGATTAAGGAGCGCAAGAAGGAGCACAAACTGCTGAAGAAGCAGGAAGAGGCGAAGAAGATCAAGAAGCAGCCTGCAGACAAGAGGAAGACACCCAAGCAGCAGCAGAACCAGAAGCAGAAGCCGCAACAGACCGTAAAGAGCGGTCAGAAGGCGCAGCGCAAGGCTCTGGTGAACAAGAACCGTGGGCTGCCCACACAGCCACCCGCGACCAAGTATAAGCTGAAGACCAAGACAAGCATCGCCGCCACGACGGCCAAGCTGCGGCGGCAGATGCGCGCGGACAAGGCCAAGAACTCGGCAGGCCGCCAGGTGGTAAGCCCCAAGGCGGGAAACCAAAGCAGCACATCGCAGCAAAAGAAGAAGAACGCACCGCAGCAGGCCAGGAAAGTCACGTCGCCCTCGCAGCCGAAGAACGGCAAGAAGCTACAGGCACAGAAGCAGCAGCCCAAGACACAGGCGAAGACCTTTGTGTCCGGGCGCCAAGTTGTGCGCGCCGGCAACAAGAAGGCCAAGCTGAGCATCACAATCACTGGCAAGACAGGCAAGAAGTCCGAGAAGAAGCAGAAGATGGCCAACAAAGTGGTGCTGCCGGGCAAGTTCTCCCAGGCTCTTTCGAAGAAAGCGTCTGCGGCGAAGAAGGTAGTCAAGCGCGCGAAGAACCGGAAGGCGAGTGCTGCGTCCACGACCCAAGTCGTACGCAAAGTGCCTGGCCAGCGGAAGAAGAACTGAGTGTGTGAACGAAGCTCTCTATATTCTGGTTTGCCTAAACACGAATACCATTTTTGTTTTTCACAATCTACTGCAACTGCTTCTGAGGGAGCGAGCACAACTGTCTGCATCTAAGACATTGTGTGGCTCTGTCAAAGCCCTTCTTTTCGGTGACTCGAGCTGATCGCTTGCTTACTCGAGCGCCAAGCGTCTGAGGACAGTCTCGCGTCCGAGCAGCTCAATGGTGTCACCAAGTCCCGCGCCGACGTCCATGCCCGTGAGGTAGTAGCGAATCGGCATCAGCACCCTGCGTTCAAAGCACAGTCATAGATACGTCAAGTTACGAGCAGGACAACACCCGCACTTGGTGCTCCACGTACTTCTTCAGCCCCAGTTTCCTGCTCTTGGCGACAGCCTTGATGCTCTTCGTGATGTGATCCTGCAAAATAACAATAACACTTAGCCAAACTTTCACGAGATTATTGAGGAGGCAGAAGCTACCCACCGGCGTGAAGTCTTCGTCCGAGAGGCTGCGCAGATTTGAGCACACGGCCGCGACAAGCTCGGGGGTGTTTCCATCGATGTACTTGGCCTTCATACCTTGTGCGACCGAGGAGCTGAGATCGGGGGTTGTGAAGAAGGGGATGCACAGCGGACCAAACTCGGGAAGCGCACTCACACGTTCCTGAACAAAACAAATCATTAGCAAGAACTGACCGGCGTGACGCAACAGCTGCACTTGAATAGCTCGCACCTTCATAAGATCCATTGCTCGCCATACGTAGTTGAGACCAAACTTCCCGACCACATCAGCAGGTGCTGAGGACAAGCCTGCTTCCTCAAGATTAGAGGAAATCATCCGCAATACATCGTTCACGACGGCCAGCTTGTGCTCATCCGTTGCATTTTCCTCCGCAAAGAGCCCACGCACGTGACGCGAGTTGATCCAACGCAGGCGGTCGACATTAACGACTGAGCCCGCCTTGTTCACGTGGTCGATCGAGAACTACAAGGAATCTATCAGAACAGTGCCAGCGTATCCTCTCCAAACAGCAGTCGCCCTTACCTGTTTCTCCAGCTCCTTCATCTGGAAAATCTCCTGGTTGTTGCCGTCAGCAGGGTTCCAGCCGAGGAGAGCAACGAAGTTTACTAGACCACTGGGTAGGAATCCTTTGTCCTGTCAGTTGTAAACAAGTGATCAGACTAAGCAATGCACGCAAAGATGTCCGACTAATGCAATGATAAACGAACCCGGAAGTCTTCGACAGCGACATCACCCTGACGCTTAGACAGCTTGGAGCGGTCTTCGTTCAGAAGAAGCCCCAAATGCGCCCACTTTCGAAAAACCAATGCGTTAGTATCCTCATTCACATGACCCCCACTGCATAGCCGCCTCTACGTACAGTCGGAGCCTCGTAGCCAAGTGCCTTGTACAAGATGACGTGCTTTGGCGTCGACGGGAGCCATTCCTCGCCGCGGATGACGTGAGAAATGTGCATGGCATGGTCGTCCACCACGTTGGCAAGGTGATACGTCGGGTAGCCGTCGCTCTTCATCAGCACCTGGTCGTCAATGCCGGCGTGGTCGAACTGCACGTACCCGCGCAGCAGGTCCTTGACGACGGTCTTGCCCTCCGGGATCTTCAGCCGGATCGTGTGTGGCTCTCCACGCCCCACTCGCGCTTCCACCTCCTTCTCGTCCAGACCGAGACATGCTCGGTCGTACATCGTCGCTTCGCCATGACGCGTCTGCGACTCGCGCAGCTTCTGCAGACGCTCGCTCGTGCAGAAGCAGCGGTAGGCGTGGCCACTCTGCACAGTCAGCAGTTAGTTGTCCATTCACGATAACATAACAGCGATACAAGCCGGACGCACCTCAACCAGCTTCTCCGCCGCCTCCTGGTAGATCGGGAGCCGCTGAGACTGGATGTACGGGCCGTACGGGCCGCCAACGTTGGGTCCTGTCAGTAATAATACAGCGTCAGCACACTCCACTAACGTAGCATCAAGTCTGGCAGCCTCACCCTCGTCCTCCTTGACTCCGCACCACTTGAGGCTGTCCACAAGCGCCTCCAGAGACCCCTCCACCTGACGTGTCTGCAGACAGCAGTGAGTTCCCGTGTATAATTTATTATGTCAGAGACTCTAAAGTCCCCCGTACCTTGTCCGTGTCCTCGATGCGCAGGATGAACTGCCCGCCCGAACTCTTGGCGAATAGGTAATTGAAGAGCGCAGTGCGCAGGCCACCCAGATGCAGGTAGCCCGTGGGGCTCGGAGCGTACCGTACACGCACGGTGGACTCGGAATTGGCAGCGTGTGAGGAACAGCTGCGCAGCGTCAGAACTGACGGCCGGAGCGGCACGCGGCCGCGCAAGCGAGCGAGCAACATGGCCATCGTCGAGGTAAAGTGATTGCCAGCCGCACAAAATATTGCAAATCGGCTAAATTTTATTGTAATACTGAGGATTGGCATACTTTATATTCATCAGTCGTCGTTTTCATCTGCCTTCACGACAACCACGGGCGGCTCTGTCAGGCCCCACTGGGCCTCGATAGCGTTCTTGATGCGTTTGTCCGTGTCACGGCTGCTGATGGCGTCTCCAAACAACTTTGCTAGATAGTCTGCTAATGTAGCGCTCTCTGGCTTGGCGCTAACGGCCTTGGCAACGGCAGCCAGCAGTTCGTCCAGCGACAAAGGGCTCAGCACCTCTTGCTGTACAATGCGATCCATCGCGGGAAACAGAGCCGATAGCACCGCTCTCGCCCGCACGCGAAGTACGTAGGCACCGACGTCCGCAAGTCCGCGGCCAAGACAGCCGTAGTCCAGTGACGGCTCCTTGCAGTCCTCGTCGTCAATTCCAATGACCTCCACGAACGATCCGTAGTCCTTTGGCTGAGGAAAGAGACCGTTTTCCGCTTTCACAACGCGCAGAAGCAGATTCAGGGCCCTGAGTTGTGTGTCTCTGGGCACAAAGGTGGCGTTGTAGGCGCCTTCACCTTTGCCTCGGTGCGCGTGGGTGATATTCACTCCACCGAGCATGGGCCGCACGAACTTGATCGCTTGTTCGAGTAGCCGCAGTTGGATACGCTCGCGCTGCCAGAGTGCGGTCCACGACGCGTCCTCCGGTATTTTGTCCAGCAGCGCGTTTGTACTCCGCGTCGTCTGCACGAAATTGAGTCGATCAGCTGCGAAGTCCACCGGGTCTGAGGACAAGTCGAACCTCTGGGCATAAGGATTCAGCATACCGCTAACACTTTCGTCCGTGAGGAACAGTGGCGCCGCTGCAGCCAATTCGGTCAGCCGTGGGTGCTTGTATCCCGGAATCTCATCGTCCACAACCGAGTAGCCGTAAGCAATCGCGGCGTAGTCGTACGCGCCGATCATTGTCATGTAGAAAGCGTGCTTCTCGGCCTCGTCCTTGGTCAGATCCGAGAAAATGTTTACAGGCAAATAATCCATGATGGACGTCGAGATGCCGTGCTCAGCGACGAATGCAGGATCCCGCAATTGGTCTCTCGAATATGCTGCAGAACCGGCGAAGTTGTGACGCAAACCCAAAGTGTGGCCAACTTCGTGCATGACAATGTCTGCAAAGTGCTGAGCGATGAGCCTATTGGGGACGTAACCACTGTCGTCACCTGCAATCGAACTCAGCAGCATCCGGTCCAGTTGGTGTTGGTCGTCATGAGCAAACCCACACTGCTGGTTCCTACCAGTACGGACGTGTGGTGTTTTCTTGTCGCTCGTCGGTGTCCCACGAGTTTCGCTGTCAGCATTTCCAGCCGCTTCACGAGACTTTGGTGGAGCTACAGGAGACTTCATGTCAAAATCCGCCATCACCCCATTGAAAAAGCCGTACTCAAACACAATGTCGCTGTGTAAGATCTCGCCGGACCGAGGGTCCATCACAGTTGGGCCATAGGCGTACGTCTCCTCCGAAATCATGACCGAAATGCTGTTGTACCGAAGATCCCCAAGTCGGTAGTCCCTTGGCCAGTCTTTCGAGTCCGGAAGAACCGCGCGAATCGCGTTGGGGAACCCAATGTGTTCAAATGCTGGTAGCCAAGCCTCCACTCCAGTCGCAAATGCCTCTCTCCACTCCTTAGGCACCGATGGATCGATATAGTAAGTAATAGGGTCTTTGGTAGTATTTCTGGTGCCGTCGAGCTCGAGTTTCCGGCGATGGATGACCGTCGTCTGTGGATCCCAGCGGTGATAGCCGTCGCCGTCGCCCTCCTGGTCAGTCAGGCTGTACTGAGTGTAGTGGTTGGAGAAATATCCGATTCGATCGTCAGCCACTCGCGAGGGCATAACTTCGTCTGGCAGCAGACCAATGGCATAGTTGACCTCAACGACTCCGGATGCAAGCTCGTATTCGACAAAGAGCATCGTGTTGCGCGCGAACGACTCGGATGGTTCTTCCAGCGCGGTAAAATCGGATGAGGAAAGGGCTGATGAGACGAAGAAGCCATTCGAGAGGAAGCTGTCTGCGGGAATGTAGTAAGCTGTGTCGGTCTCTCCGTAGATAGGCACTTTGGTCACGTATCCGGGCCACTGGCTGTCACTAAACATTTGCTGGAGCTCGTCAGCGTTGTTACCGTGAAGACTTGCGTAGTGGTATTCCTGCACCAATTGCAGGTACCGCTCACTGGATGAGAACTCGAAGTGGAACGCATAGTCATTCGTCTCCAGCAAGATGCCTCCTCGTTCCAATCCAGACTCAACAGGAGCAGCACGTTTGACTACAGTCGGATACACGATGAAGGAGGAGTTCCAGTGAGCTTTGTTGAGAACGAACAGAGCTCTGTCGTCGGACAAGAACTGCACGTCAAGGAAAGGCACGACGTCTCCCTTTTGAACTTCTTCGCCACCGATTGTTTCAAGACTTCCAAAGGACACCGTGAGATCGCCTCCAGTCTCAGCACTCAAGGATTGAGACTGCCGTGAAAATCGAGCCGTCAACCCGATACTGACGCCAACAAGAAAAAGAAAGGAAACAGTCAAGATAGCAGTCCTCGCTCGCTTGCTTCTTCTGTCTGTAAGGAGAGATGCCGTATCGTGCTCAGAGCTCTGCTCGTCAGGGATTCCGTCCGTTGGTTCTGGTCGCACTCCAATTTCGATGTCGATCTCTTCATCACTGTCGGAATCAATCCGGAAATGCGGCGAGTCCACGACTTGAGCCATTGCAATGCGTTCACTCGAAGGCCAACCTTGGTACGTACTACGTAGTATTCAACTGTGTGCTTGAGAGATGTCAAAAGCAAGTATGTCCTGCAGGGTGCAAAACGCGTGAGAAGCATCGCAGTTCGTTATTGAGATTGTGCTGAAGTGGTTTCAAGTGCAGCACGATACAATCATCCAGCCACTATTCTAGTTGCTGAAATCGAAGAACGAGAGAAACCACTACCTGGTCGACGGCTTCGTCTTGGAGACGGTCTGCGATCTCGTTGGGCGAACGCTTTATGGACGTGAGATAGTTTTTCCGACGCTGGTTCAGCTCTGATGCAAGCTGCGCCTTCGTCACGTTAGCTGGCAGAACTGTCTCGTCCTGAAGCTGATTTGATATCCATTTGCGAAGCTGCAGGTCAACAAGGTGGAGGATGTTCTGCTGAGTTGCTTGACGATCGCGATGCTATGAAATCCGTTCCAATGACACAAAATAATAACAAATAATAAGCATGATTGACTATCTTGCGTGCAATGCGTTGCCAATCTTACCTGTTGAGCTTCCTCTCTGAGTTTGGTCAATTGTTCGGAGCAGCGCTCTTTGAGTTCACATTCCGCTTGCTTGAGTAGCGTAGTCATCACTTCTTCAATATCAAAGCCTGCTCCCGTAAGGTTCAGCTGGCACGTGTTGACCTCCCACGTGCTTTGATGTCCATTCGGAGCTTCGAAGGTGGCTACCATCCGCTCAAAGACCTCGTCAGGAACTCGGGTACTACTGCTTCCGTCCTTGCTTCTGTCAGCATTCCGTTCACGGCAGATTCTTGCGGGGATGTTCAGATACAGAAGCCCAAATCCGCAGTTCCCTGCAGGAAGGTCACCAATAAGACGTCAGTTACAGTAATGCTCCTCGGTCGAGTGTGATAGCGACGCCGTACGCTCAGTGGCGAGATGGAAGAACCGCTTGCGGAGACTTCGGTACTGGAAGTTGTCGTCAACAAGCAGCATTAGTTGCTGCATGGCCCCGTTGCTGGCTTTCACAGCAGCAGCGTTGTGCTGCTCCAAGCGTCTGCTTACGCGCATCACCATCGCTTGCTGGCACGTTTTCCACTTTCCCGGATCGAACTCGGTCGTGGCGTCTTCAGCCACCAAGCGCTCGTAGAGGTCATCGAAAGAGATCCGCTCGTACAGCCTTGAGGGAGTGCTGCCCCTCGCCACAAGATCCTTCACCAGCGTCGTTTTCCCAGCTGCTGGGAGTCCACACACCAGCACGAGAACGGCATCACACGAGCTCCCAACCATTTATCCACAAGAGAAGAAAAAACAAAACCTAGAAAAACGTAGTATCTTACGAGGCCAGCAGCTTCATACCCCAGCGCTGGCACTTCGCTTAACGCTCCTCTCGATTCCTGGTTGCAGTGCAGAGTTCACATGACCATTACCACAAACTCCTGGTACCAACGTCATGACAAGAGCTCCCCTCCCACCTCGTTCTCCGTCGCGTGCTGCTCGCTGGTTTCTTCGCCGTCGAATTGATGCTGAGTCGGTGGCGCTGTTGTTGAGGGGTGTGCGTTGGTCTTGTCTTGGAGCAGCTCTCCGGACTGAAAGCAGCCTGTCCACTGATAAAGTCGACACCTTCCTCGGTAATTCCCTGGGGTGTCTTCCCTTCCTGCTGCCGCTTTTGGGCGCTCGCTGTTCTCGCTCGTTTCCGCGTCTCTATCTCGTCCTGAATGCCACAACAGCAAGCAGTTCATGAGCTCCACCAGCTGCAAAGGCTACAGTTTCAGCACGTCCTCACCGCTTGCTTCCTGCGGGCCAGGACGTCCACGCGCCGCTGGAGACGTCGTAGCTCGCGCTGCTGGGAGCGATGCAGCTGCCACTTGCGCCACTCGCGGGGCACGTCCACCAGCACGAAGCGCAGCACGAAGGCCAGCACCGGCAGCACGACGTTGAACAGGATGCACAGGAAGCCGAAGAACGCCACGAGCTCCAGCGCCAACGCAGACAGCGTCTCCACCGTCGTCATGCTGTCCGGTGGTTCTCAGCCAATCGTAATGGTAAGAGTGAACACGAGCTCGCTGCTGTTGCTATTGACGCGATGCAAGGAACACTCGGCTATGATGTCAACGTTCTCTGCCTCGTGTGATTGCTTCTCTATCAGCTGCTATAATACGATCAAGGACAGGTCTTCGTACGACTCGTCTCTCAAAACTACCAAGCGTCCTACAACAATTACGGGTTCACCAACGCGCTCCCTCCTGCCTGGTGGTAGCCACCCTGGAAGGTGGGCGGGAGGTCGATGCTGGCCCCCAGGTCCAGCAGCATCCGCTCCAGCCGAGCCACGATCACGTCGAAGGAAGGTCGGTCGGCCGCGTCCGACTTCCAGCTCTCGGTGATGAGATCGATGTACTCGCTGTCCGCTCCCTCGGGGATCGGAGGCCGGATGCCAGCGTTGATCGTCTTGTTATAAAACTTGATGGGCGCCATCCCGATGAACGGGTTCTGCAGCCCTCCGGCGATCATTTCCCACATCACGATGGCAAAGCTGCAAGCACAAGTCATCAAAACCGAACCGTCAGACGTGGAAATGGCGAACGATTACAGATAGTTTTGGAGTTCATGCGCGTACCTCCAGTTGTCGGCCTTGAATGAATACCCCAGGTCTTCGTCCAGCAAAACCTCAGGGGCCACCCTGCAAAAGAAAAAGAAAGAAATCGGATCAGTTCTCTCATACAGATAAGTTGTCCACTTGCTGTAGCCGTACCATCCTGTTGTACCGCACTGAGTGAAAGCAGTGTCGGTATCTAACACCTTGCTGATGCCGAAATCGGCCACCTTGACTCGCCAGTCATCGTCCACCAAGAAGTTGTGGGACTATAGGAAAACCCCAAGTCAAGTCAGTACAACTACAAATTGGCGGATACGGGTGCAAAACGATCGTTACCTTGATGTCGCGATGAATAATTCGCTTCGAGTGAAGATATTGAATACCTCGGGCTGCATCGAGCATCATTCGTAATTTGAACTGGAAGAGACACACAAGTTAGGAACGTTGTGGCTGGGTCGGATAATAGAAGCAGTCACTTCATACCTTCCAAGGGATCGTCTCGAAGTTGTTGCTGTGAATGACTTCATATAAACTGGGCAAGACAAAGAGTAGACTTGTCAGAAAGAGTATAACGTCCAAGAAAGCATTTGAAATCAGTAAGCGTACCTTTTGCGAGAGCAGTACTCCGTCAGAATCATCAGCTTCGGGTCCGTGCATGCTCCGATAAATAACACAATATTCGGGTGCTTCAGTTTCCTGAGCAGCGCCACTTCTTGTCTGTAGTCGCCAAGGATCTTGTCGGTCAATCGAGCGTAACGGAAGGACTTCACAGCCACCTCGGCAGCGCTGTTCCGGTTGATCCAGAGCCCACGGTACACAGTAGCCGCCTTTCCGCACCCCAGTTCGTTCTCCTTGCCGCTGAGAATATGAATGCTTTCGTACGGAATTTCCAGATACTGGTTCTGCGACTCAAGAACCCGCGCCTGCTCCTGCAATGTCGAGACATCCTCTTTCGCGAGCTCCTCCGAAATGGACCCCGTCAAGGAAGCCGACGAATCCGCGCGATGAACAACCTTGTGCCTGATTGGAGAAGGAGACTTTGCTTCCTCCTTTTCGTGGGATACAACCTCTTCAACGACATCAACCATGCGCACGACAGGCTTGAGATCTTCACTCGCCTTCCGCCTAATTAAATAGTGCGTCACGGACAGTATCTTCCTCAGCTCTGCCTCACGGGCTTCCACGCCTCGCTGCACTTCATGCCGTCGCTCAGCCGAAAGACTGACTGCTGCAGCACCCGCGTTGATCTAGAAAACCAAGATTGGTTGGGTCAGAACTCATACATAAGCCAGCATGAAGTACTGCGATTCTCAGATCGTACCTGCTCGACAAGCTTCGCAAGAACAGAATTCTCTCCGTTGTCCTTATCATCGACATGGATCTTGTCGCCATGCGCGAGTCCAATATCTTTTCGGATGCCAGCGTTTTCATCTTCCAGCATAACCGCAGTCGATAGCTGAGAATCTAGGGCACACAAACTACCGATTAAATACTGAATCCACCGACCATCAAGTGATCCTGTAGCAATAAACCTTTTGCAAGATCTTCGGTTTGCCGGATCCAAACAATGCGTTGACGGTCCTTCGGAATGCCAATATTGGAGGCAATCTCCTGCCGCAGCACACCAACTGTGGCATCAAACGGGATCTCCAAGCATACGGGTGCTTGTGTATCGCCCGAAGCTTGGACACAAACCTACCATATCAAGCAAAAATTAGAGAAATGCCAGCGGTAATGCACATCGATGACGACGTACCACTCGAAGCAGCATGCAGTCATTATCGACTGCACGTCTGATACGCTCGCGAATAGCTTCCTCCGAGATCTCTGAAAGAGTACTGGCAAAGAAGTGCACCTACACATACGATATAACAGACAGTAAGCACGAATACGCGATGTAGGCTTGCTGTTTGAACCAGCAACGTACGTGATGAGGGAAAACGCGGTAGATTTCGCTGCCGTGGACGTGGGCTGTGACAGCGCGCTGGAGCTTGGAGTTCGATGCGAAAGAATCTCGACGTTGGGGTGATCGCTCTCCATTCGAGCTCGGCCCAAACCACAATTCAACTTCATCATCCGAAGTGCCTCCTCCGCTCCACCCGCTTTCCACACCTTGCCATGTCACGAGCACGTACTTCGACACAATTCGCTCTGTTCCGCGGTGCAACGGGACATCTACCCGCAAGTAAATGTACATAGTGCTTCCTTCCTCCAGCACCGAAGTGATGCCACCAATTCCTTTGAGGGCATAAAGTCCAGTCTATTGCATGACAAAATCGCAGGTTAGCTTCACGCGCACCCCATTGACGCTGCGTATGACAAAACGTACCATGCCCTTTTCCACGACAATCATCCGCTGCGTCGAGCTCTCTGCGTCCGAGTTGTCGTAGCCGCACACTGCCCAGTTGAAGGGCGACGTGTCCGAGCGAATATCCTGCACTGTGTCTGTTACCTCCGGGGTAAATTCAATGTCATTCGTGATGAATCGCCTCGACGAGCTCCGTGGCCGTCTTCGCGGAGTCTGCATGAACACCGATCCATCCCTGTCAACACGCAATCGATATCGCTTTAGTCCAAAGTCCAAGTGCCTCCAAAACTTGCATCAAGCTATTCGTACATGAGCTCTTCCGGGGTGTGCAGTGTCACGTGCGCTACGGCGCCCAAGTGTTTCTGCAGGATAAAACAAAAATTACAAGTTAGTTTCTTTCAACCAGCAGAGAAATACCCGCCATTCAGTCCGTCGTCCACTCACGCGAATGACGTAATTGAACTCGGCGTATTTGGTCCGCAAGTAGATGGGGAGATTGCGTCCTTTCCAGCAGAATGACAGCACGTTGGTGGGCGCCGCGTTCTCGTCGTAGCAGTCGACGCTCGTGAGGCCGTAGCACAGCGAGGTGGGCGAGAAGAGCTCGGGCGGCCATTTGGACTGGTCCGAGATGCTGCCGTGGCCCGACGCGAGCACTTTGAGCGTGTTACGCTTCTCTCGCTGGTCCTGAAGGGCAAGCACACCGTCAGAATTGGCCAAAGCGTCGCCAAGAGAGACGATAAACCCACCGCGAAGGAGAAGATGACCCACGTGGGCGAGTTCTTGGTCTTGATGTCGTGCAGCACGCTGTCCACCTGGCTGAAGCGCAGGTCCTGCGCCTTGACCGTGCGCACGAACGTGTGCGGCACTTCCATGCCGTTGCGCTTGGTGTGGGCGAAGCACAGAATCCTGGCGCGTGTGCGGGGGGCTGGAGCCTCTCCCTGTGTTGCTGTATGTGTCGAGAGCTCGCTGCTTCGCGTCGGGAACTGGGGGCTGCGTGAGATGCGCGTCCGAGATCTGTCACAACGTAAGAGCGTAACTCACACACGTTAGTCCGCTGGTTCGCCACTACAGCCGAGCCCTGGTCCCTACCTGCTCGCTACTAGTGCGCCGATCGACTTGCGGGGCCAAACAGAGAGGGCCAAGGCGGCATGCGCTGCGCTGCCCTGCCGTGTGCCTGAGTTCCGCGCCTGTGTGCTGGCGTCGGGGCACCGATTGTGCGAAAAACAACAGATCGTACAGTCGCCTGTGTTGCGGCTAAGTGCGATTCCTACGCACAGAAGCTGTTGGTGAACCCGTCGCAGGCTGCGACCCGCAGCTCCGCTCCTTCTGCTCCATGGAAAGGGCGAGTTCGAGCTCAAAGTTTAACTTGGCGGTTACACGCCAGTCAAGGCCGGCAGTCAGAGGTAAAGTTTGCTCAGCACTTTGGTGCTTTATCCTCTGGTGCGGGGCGGCAAACCGGACTGAAATTTCAGCGCTTCCATTGTCGAGGTGTGTCGCAGTATTAGCCACAGTACAGCCGCAGCAGCTCATCCACTAGCGTCGGGCTCAGCTCAACTTGTCTGGACTGAGCTCGCCTCCACGAATGAAATTGCCTGGTTGAACTGCCACCAGCAGGCCAAATGCAACACCGCCATCCGGCCGCTGTTCGAGGAGGAGAATGGAACAAGTAGAAGACGAGCACGCTTCCGTGCGACGTACAGTAACATGCGTCGATTGTGCGTGCGTACTGGCCAGCACCGCTTAGGTGTAGTAGAGCTCGAGGCCCATGCCGTCGTGGATCTCGTAGTCCTCAAGCGTGATGTGGTCCTTGTAGATGGTGTACCTGTCAGAAGAAAAAAAAACTCAATTTTAGTTTTCTGCTTGTTGCAGGAATTTTTGTTAGAGTGTAGATGGTATACCACTTCTGGATGCGGATCTTCTCGGGCCGCGTGCCCACCTGCGCCGCCACCAGCTTCTTCAGGTCCCCCACCGTGTCGTCCTCGTTGCACTTGACGCGGATCTTCTTGCCCAGGCGGTCGTTCAGAATCACCTCGATCATCGTCGCCCAGTTCTTCTGTAAACTGTTTTCTTCCAGCAAAAATAATACTTAATGTATGCCACACCAAATCGACTCAGAAGCGACTCAGAATCTCAATTACCAAAATGGAGGAGCAGATCTACCGCTTCCTGCTCGACGACGTTGCCCTGGACGTGTGCTTTGAGGTGCACGGCCAGCAAGGGGCCATGATATACTTAAAACTTATGTGTTCTAATTCGCTCTATTGCAGATGCATCGCCAGATCACCGTGGATGGCCTCAGCCTCGAGGAGCTCTTTGACGTGGAGCCCATCGAGCGCACAGTGGACGCGCCCGTGGTGGAGCAGGACAGCGTGTTCGTGAGCTGCCTCTATTGCAAGCGGCAGGTACGGCAGACTGCGGCGCAAGTCAAGAGGCTTTATATCAGTGCTAACGGATTCTATCTGCTATCAGGTGCACGCGACTCGGTACACGAACCACTTAGAAAAGTGCATGACAGGCAGCAGGAGGATGGTGACGCCTAAGCAGCGGCAAGACGCCGCACGAGAAACCGAGCGCAAGCAGCTACAAATACTGAGCAAACCCCAACTCTACGGCGCCCACACACCCTAGAGTTACGAAGAGATATGTAGATACAAACAGCTATTTGGGAGGTTTGTGCAGCTTATCAGAAGCCAGGCAGGTCGCTGTCGTCGAACTCAAAGTCGGACACTTCGCTGCGTCGAGGCGACTCCTCTCCAGCCTGCTCCACAGGCTGCTCGTCGTCCGTGGTGACCTCGTAGCTCGGAGTTTCTGCCGCGTATTCATCGCCTTCCATCGCCGTCTCGTCGTACCACTGGCTGTCAGCTGCAGGCTCCTCGTATTGCTGCTCTTCAGCTGCAATGTCCTGGCCTTCGGCATTGCCTTCCTCGTAGTATTGACCTTCATTTGCACCCTCCTCGTAGTACTGACCTTCAGCAGTGCCCTCCTCGTAGTATTGTTCCTCCTTCGGTGCTTCATCGTACGTTTGGCCTTCAGCCCCCTCTTCGTAATACTGACCCTCCTCGACAGTCGTACCTTCATCGTACTCCTGAGCTTCGGTCCCATCCTCATCATACTCCTGATCTTCTGCAGTTCCTTCGTCATACGCTTGCTCTTGTTGCTCTTCACCCGCATTAACTTCGTCTTCGGCACTGAATGGTTCATCAACCTCGTACGGCCAGCCCTCTGGTGGCGTCCACGCGCTCTCCCCGGTGCTGTGGTTGAACCAAAAGTAGTGGTTGGAGTTGGGGTCGAAGCCTTTCTCCCAGTCCCCAAACGTTTCTGCCTCCTCGTCATCCGCGTCAACACCTTCTCCCAACTCGAACTGCTCCGTTGGTTCTTCGGTGGCCGCAACATCATTTTCGGTGCAGTCGCCTGTTTCGCCAACGTCAGTATCTTCGGTTGTTTCCTCGGTCTCGTAGGTTTCACCATCATAGACCTCCTCTGTGGCTCCCGCTCCTTCTTCAGTTGTGGCGTCATAGGCTTCAGTGTTAGACCAGTCGTAGTCTTGAGATGCCTCCGCTTGGTCGGCTTGAACATCAGTTTCATCTTCGGATACCGCAGCCATGTCTTGCTCGAATGCGTCCGCCTCATTCGTTTCGGAGTCCAGTTCATTTGAGCTGCCAAGCCAGTCGTAGTCTTCATTCTGCGTTGGAACTGCATCAGCCGATGTCGACAGGCCAGATACGTCGTCTTCCCCTTCAGCGAACGTTGTCGGATCGTGAATTTCTTTATCGTACGCTTCAACGGGTTCGTTACTTTCGTTATGCACCACTTCATCGTCGGTCACAGATGAGGGTTCCACTTCGTTGTCGCCATTGTTCTCATTATCGCCCTTCCACTGACTTTCGTTGATGTTTTGGTTATCCTTCATCTGGATATCCATAGTGATATCTGTCGTAGATGCATGAAGCATGGAGTCTAGTTGATCCTCCATGTCTAAAGAGCTGCTGGCGTCGTCAATTGCGTTAGAAATTGGTGCATCCTCTCGCGTCCCCTCTGTCTTGTCATCACCAAAACCTGAGTCGTTGGATTCGAGAAAGTCCAAATCGTTATCCCCCGCTGAGAAATCACCACTGTGGGTAGCGTTCGGTGCTTCGCTTGGAATGGCGTCACTTTTAAAGGTCCCAACACCCTCGCCTTGGGTCAGTGATGCTGCATCTCCAAACAGGCGGGAGGTGACGCTACCAAATGCTGGTTCCATTTGGTTGGGCTTCTCGTCATGCGCTTCGTTGGCTGAGGACTGAGGCATATCTTTCTCACTTAGAAGAGGGGCATCTTCGTTCTCTTTGTCAGCATTAACTTCGATGCCAGCGTTTGGCTGGTTGAGTGCATCGTCTTGGTCTTCCAGCACCAACGTGATAATTCCACGAAGCTCATTCGACCGAATGTACCGACAATACGCTCGAATAACCCCGGATCCCGGGGCGTGAGCTTCCAATTTCTCAAGAAGCTGGCGCATGCACTTCTTCACGACGCCCAATTTCGTAAACCACTCGGTACATTGCGCCTCAAGCTCATTTTCACGGTGTCCTTGTGCTTTTTTGTACAGTTCGTGGCTCTCGTGCTCATTGAGGATATCCAGTGCATCAAGACTTGTTCGGTAGTCTGCCAGCTTCTTCCGGTCTCCCTGCTCCTTCTCACTCATTGAAAGCAACACGTTGAGTGCTGTCAACGCAGTTGAAAACTCTTCCTCGGCATGGTTGAGGAAGTCGGAGACCGCAAGATCGTGCAGGAAGCCATCTTCCTTCGCTTTTGGTGACCCAGTTGGACCCATTCCATTAGGATACGGATCAACGCGGAACGTAAGCACCCCCTTTGGTGATCGCGGCGTATCGGCAGGGTCAATGCGAAAGACCATAGCGTCTTTGATGGGGGAAGGACGCTGGGGACTGGGTGATCTAGACGCTGGTTTCGGGGTACTTTCGGGTCCTGGTCCTTTCTCAGTCATTGATGAAGCAGTGCTTGCTCGCTTTCGACTATCCGCCTTTGCCAGTATTGACCTTGATCGAGCGCTTAAACCGATTGTAGCAGTTGGTCGTCGCTGTGTCATATCGCGGGCAAGTTGAAGCCTTTCGCCGACAGTCATCGCCCCGTGGAAATCCACGCGAGACTTCCGTTTCTGCTCTTGGTGCATCAAACTTTTGTCTACCGGGGCGTGCTTTGGAGCACTGAGCTCACTAGCTCGGCGCTGTTGTTCCCGTATCACACTTGGATCTGCGTGAACAGGCTTTTTCTTTTTCATCTTCGAAGGAGGTTGGGGAGGACCAAAGCAGTATGCAGACGTCTTCACCTTTGGCGGCGACGGAATAGCTTTGCCTCGCGAGCGAAAACCAATTGCTCGACTTCGAAGCTCGTCCTTTTGACGCTGTTGCTCTCGTGTAAGAGGCTTTTTAGGTCGATCTGCATCTTCATCCCTCGTATCCCACTCATCGTCGTCGTCCACTCTTCGAGCTGAGCTTTCGATGGTGGTATCCCGTAAAATGTCGAGTGTATCGCAGGCAGTTGAAACCCACAGCGTTTTGTAGTCAGCCAGCAAGTCGCTTTCAAATAGGCACTTGCCGGGACTTGTACTGGTGTTTAGTTTCTTTTTGTCCTTGGAGTGGAGACCAGCACATGGGATCGATCCAAGCGACTGCAACGAAGGCAGCAAGTTTCGCACGTGGACAGTATTTTTCCGCTTCTGACGCTCGTCGGTCTCGACAACAGGGTTCCCATCGATATTCAAGTGAGCCAATACCTTGTTGAGCGACAGTAGCCGAAGAGCGTGGACTGTGGCGATCTGATTGTCTGCCAGCTGTAAGATTTCCAGCTGAACGAGATGCTCAACGTTCTTCACTGTGCGGATGGCGTTGCCGCTCAAACCCAGCGCTCGAAGCTTGAAAGTCGCAGCCAGTCCAGCGATGGCTTTCAAGTGGTTATCGGCCAGGTTCAGCACTTCAAGGCGTGGAAATGCAATTAACCCATCGTCTGTTAGCTTGGTGAGCTTGTTCCTTGCCAAATCGAGAACTGTGACGAATGGAAAGCGGCACTGTAGCAAACAAAGCGGAGTTAGTGGTCAACACGCAGCAGTTCCTACCAAAATGTACGCACCTCTGCAAATAAAGTAAGATCTGGCAGCCCATTGTCAGGCAGAAGAAGCGCCAGCAAGTTTCGGAAAGGAAGCTCAGCCGGGAAATCTTTGACGGATAAGCCGCTTCTGAACTCGGAATGAATGAGTTTCATCACATAGCGCTCCTTGCCGTCCTTCATCACGTCAAATACCAATGAATCGACGCATTCTTCGACTTCTTCGTCTTCTTCAGGTTGTCCAGCAGGCGTATCCACCTTGTCAAGATTGCCAGCGAGAGCTGGGCGACCTCCCTCTTCTGATCCCCGATAAACCAAAGACGACAAATCGTCAAAGCGAGGCGTTGAAACAACACTTCCAGACAGAGAACGCTTCTCTTCGTGGCCAGTGTTAGAATACTCACTTCCTCTGACAAGTATTTCCCGTGGGGTCTCGCTTCCAGGAAAGCTGGCGTCATGACGAGATAAATTGGACACGCTTTTGTGGTCACTGCTGCTTCCTGAAGCAACAACGGACTTTGCAGTTCTGTGGCTGTAGCCAGAGCGTGCGTCGTCATCTGCATCAGCAGAACTCAACTCATCAACCTCTTCTTGAGCGCCACTAAGTGCTCCAGTGCTTGCACCTTCATCGTCTTCCCCCGAAAAGTGTTCACTCTGCCAACGAGGCGAGTCGAGTGCTGTTGGGGCACCACTGACTACAGACGACACATTTGTCTTTCGTTCTGGTACGTTCGCACGTTCATGCTCTTCGAGCCCCCGTAAGGAGACAGATCCCCCAAATGTGGACGAAACAACGCTCATACTGTCACTGATGTCCGAATCGTGCGGCGATGCGGGAGCTGAGATAACGGAGCTTGGTCCTCCTTCACGATTCAACGCCGAGTTCCGTTGTCCTTCATCGTCCACACTTGATCGAGCAGATCGTGGGCTCGGACTTACTGGATGCTGGATTACCGAGGCAAGCGGGAGGATTGGAATGGCTGGAGGTCTCGTGAAAGTTGTCGGGTGATTCGGCAGCAAAGCTGGCATTTTCAATTCGGGCTTCGCGACATATTGAGGCGGTTGTGAAGTCACTGAAACATTCACTGTAGGTGCTGGGGGAGGCTTTGGAGCGGCATTCGTCATGTCAACCGGTGCGACAGGAGCAAATTGGGATGAAGGCGATGATAACGGAGACACATCGGGAGCACTGTTACTGTGGATGAATGGGTTTACTCCCAAACCACTGCCAGCCGATGGGAGACTGGGCCGATTGAGACGAGTTTTTGAGGACGAACCGCTGGAAGGTTCTGAAAGACTCGACATCACTGTAGATGCCATACGCGGCGCTCCAAGAAGTGCGTGTCGTTCCTGGACTAGTGCTTCCCAAGGCGGGCAAGCCGAGTGTCTCGACGGCGACGTTGCACACTTGGCTAGCAATACATTCTCCAGGTTGATAATGTTTTGTGCACTGTCGGTGGACAGCGTGTGTTGCTGCATAAAGGCCCTGATCTCCTTCTTTGTTGGTGTCGATGCAGTCAGGAGCTTGAGGACCCCCTTAAACTCGTCCTCGTCGATGCTTCCGTCGCTGTTTCGATCAATACGAGTCATAGCTGCACGGATCTCCAGTCGTTTGTCCTCTCTTCGCAAAACATCCATGTACTGCGAAAGCTCTTGTAGAACGGCCGGCGATACCTCGTTCCCCTTCAGATTCACATTCGTCACGTATCGCCTGTACTCAGGCAACGGTGGATAAAGCGGCTGCTTGGTTCGCTGGTCAATCGTAGACGGAGTCTTTGCGGCAATAATCTGCAGACGAAGAACTTCGAGTAAAGCTTTTGCCCCCTGTTCATATCCACCAAGACTGTGTAAGGTTACCAAAATGGTTTACAAAGGAACTAACATGGACGTACATCGTCAGTGATTCGATTGTCTCGGAGATCGAGCGATGAGATCATCGGCATCTCCAACAAAGCCTCCGCCAAAGCGATCATTTGTGGGTCTGTGATGTCTTCCTGTCTGAATTCAACCGAGTGGAGCTCCTTTTGGCCAGCTATCGCCTTGTAAATGCTCTGCCACCGTATCATTCCGTTAGCACAGAGCGCTAGAAAAGCAATAGCAGTACCCATACTACGCATACTACCTTTTCGAAGCATGGAGGGGTTTCCACTTGTCTGAGCTCAGCATACTTTGCGTACGCATCTCGAAACCTGAGCCAGTGATGGAAACACACAAAAAGCATTTTTGTCAGGTCAAACATCCATTTTGTTGCAAATACACCGACGCACTTTTTCAGATCTTGAAGGGAAGGCGCACGCAGCTCGTGGCCCTTCTTGCGCTTGTGGAATATCCCGCCCAGCATCGGGATCGGGGCCTCTCAGTCGAGACGCACTTCGACACGAGAACTGGAGACCCTGCAGCTCGAGCTCGAGAGAATAGTTTCGAAACGCCATCCATAACCACCACCCGAAATGGATGCGCGTTATGAAGCTGTCTTCCGGATAAAGCATACCCCACTGGTGTCAAGGACTGCAGTGGTGGTGCATGACGAGGCTATTGCGTGTGTTACCTGACCATTAGCACAAGTTCACAATGGATGGAGCGATGGACGCTGACGTCAATAATGGCGGCAACGATGGAGCAGACACTCCGGAAGAGGTGACGCCTATTTCCCCTCCACAGGATTTAGCAGTCTACACAAGCGTTGAGGAAGATAAGGAAGCGAGTCTGCATCTCAAGCCTACGTACGTGATGCTTGTGCTGCGAAACCATGCTGGCAGCAGGAAAATAACTGTTATGACTTTGCTATGCAGGTATTCGCTAGGCTTTCGCTCTTGTGGCCGCACTGTCATCGATTTTGCAAGCGAGTACATTGTGATTTACCCTGTGGCCCACCATTTGGTTCTCTACAACCTTGAAACCAGAGCCATGGAATTTTTTCATAACGTTCGGCATACCAAAAGCATCCAGAGCTTTCAGCTTTCGCCCAACCGTGAGCTCCTAGCTGTTACAGAGGTGTATCAACAGAGTGCCGTACCCTCGGGCCAGCTTTCTGCAAGTGGAGCGAGTAGTATGTCGACTGCTTCTCCATTGTCAGTTCCGTCGCTTACTAATTCGACGATCAAAGGTTCAAATGGGTCAATTCTGACGCTTTCAGGCCAACTACGTGACCAAGAAGCACGTGCCATTGGCATCTACAAACTCAGCTCGAAGACTCGCGTGCGGAGCATTCCCTTACCAGTCAACTCGAACGTCGTGTCTTGCAGCTTTTCGGCTGACAGCAAGTTTCTTGCGGTTCTTGAGGATGCACCAGCACACACTGTGACTTACTGGAAGGTGAGCAACGCGAAGCTTGTGGCTTCCTGCAAGTGTCCTAGTCGTGGCTCACGCATTCACATCAGCCCAACCAATGCCAACTTCATCTCGGTCTCGGGCCCAACGACCCTCAAGTACTGGGTCTGGACCAACAACGACTTCAAAATCGCCAACTTCTTACCGCAACTGAAAGATCAGGAGCATTTCGTCGATCACACGTGGTTGAAAGAGCACATGATCGCTCTCTCCGAACGCGGCCTTCTTCTGTGCTTTCGAAGCACACTCGATGGCTGTAGCGCTGATCTCGTTCATTCATCTCGGTGCCATCAACCGTCTCATGTACGTATGGAGTGCGTCACCACTCACGGCAAAGGGTTCGTTCTTGGTGGTTCGGCAGGCTTTTTCAGCATATACGAGGCTTCAGTAAGTGAATTGTCTGCTTGTACTATGCAGATAATTGCTAACATCATCTTGACCTCTTTGTTACCTCAGGACGATGCAAAGGACCCGTTCCCGTTTGTGCGCTCCGTGTCTGTGGGCGATATCGCCTTCGACTGCATCACAGTCTCACCGAACTCGGAAACCATCGTTGCCTGCTCGAAAAGCCGAGAACTTGTCACCTTTTCGATGAGTGCCATCGATACCGAGCAGGAGGATAGGATCGAGTACCGCGAGTTCATTCGCCACGTAAGTTCGGCTCATCTTTTCATGCTACTTCAAAATGGACAGTCACTTTAACTACGTATTCGCGTCACTGTGCAGGGGCATCAAGTTGGTCCCGTGTTGCAAGTGGACGTGTGCGTGCAGCGCCCAATTGTTGCAACTTGTGGTACTGACAAGACTGTGAGAGTCTGGAACTTCGAGCTGCACCACTACGAGCTCCTTCATCACTGCCCCGAAGAGCCAACCACAGTGGCAGTTCATCCGTCTGGGTTTCAGCTCGTCGTCGC
Organism: Phytophthora chlamydospora; assembly: GCA_012295415.1. NCBI lineage: Eukaryota > Oomycota > Peronosporomycetes > Peronosporales > Peronosporaceae > Phytophthora > Phytophthora chlamydospora. The sequence goes on along the minus strand of JAABLK010000011.1, from coordinate 35,434 downwards.
CTTCAAGGAGCGCGTGCGAATCTACCAGCTTCTCCAAGAAAGCCTGCGTCAGGTCAAAGAGCTCGCAATCAAGGCCTGTCGCTTCGTCCGATACGCGCACGGCGGTCACCTGTTTGCTTGCGCCTCTGGGCTTACGGTCATTACGTTCCGAACGTACACTTTCGAGGCTGTGCACACGTTTTCGGGTCATATCGGCGCCGTACGGTGTCTGAGCTGGAGTCACGACGACACGTACCTCTTCTCGGCAGCTCATGACGGGGCGATCTACCGCTGGGATATCAGCACGGGGCAACGAAGTGAGGAGATGCAGCATGTAGTGAAGCAATGCCAGTACGCAGCCTTTGCAGTCGACCGAAATGACCCTAGCGTCGTGGTTGCATCGGGCAGTGACGGCAAGATCCGCGAGATCACAGCAGGCGAAGAGAGCAAGAGCTTCGATGTCCCTACTGGCACAGTCATCACGTCAATGGCTTTGATGAAGGATTGCAAGCGTCTTTTTGCTGGTACCAAGGCAGGCAGCATACTCGTCTACCCTTGGCCTCTAAACAACAAAAGTGTCGCGGAATACTTCGCCCACGCCGAGGGGATACTACAACTACGCATGACGGACGACAACGAGCAGCTCATTACCTGCGCGGAAGATGGCAGCGTCGGCATCTTCAAGATCCTGAACGGCGGACTTGTGCATCAAGCACACGACGAGAACTCGGCGGTTCGGGTGGGGACGTCACGGACTGGCCTTTCAAGTGCAAGACCCTCGTCCTCAGCAACGCCTGAGCGCAGAAAAGCTGGAGTGACGTACACGGACGCGGTGCTTGTGGCACGGGATGATCTGGAAGAGCGACGGGCCGAGGTGGTGGAATGGAAGCAGCGATACGATCAAGTGAAGGCGGACGTCGAGTTCGCACTGCACCGAAAAGAGAACGAGTGGATCAATCGGTTGCACGTGCTGAAAGAAGAGTCCGAGCATCTAGTGGTTCAAGAGCGCGTACGCTACGAGGAACTCGAAGCGCGTCATCAGCTGGCCACTCGAAAACACGCCGAGGAGTTGACACAACTAGAAGCACATCACGTCAAGATGACCCAAGAGCTCGAAAACCAGTACGAGCGAAAGCTTGCACAGGAAGTGGCGCGATATGACGCACTTTCGGAGACGTTGGAGCAAACGCGCCAGCGCTGTGAAGCTCTCATCGAGGCGCAGGACAGCCAGAACCGAGGCACGCTGCACGCAGAGCGCAAGGGGGCGTACACCCGAGCGAAGGAGCAGAATGAGATCATCAAGCGCTTGCATGAAGACCTCAAGTACAACCACGTCAAGTTTGAGGAAGTACTGCACCAGGAAGAGACCGACTATGAGCTCGAAATGCAGAAGATGCGGGCCGAGTTTGCAGCCCAGCTAGAGAACGAGCGCCAGAACACTGCCGTTAAGCAAGGCCAAGTGAGCGCCGCAAACACCAAGCTCGAGTCCCTGCGGAAAAAGATGCAGGAGTTGAAGGCTTCTTCGCATGCTCGGGATGTGCTTTTGTCGACTGAGCGAGCCAAGATGGCTCGACTCGAGGCCACTTTGGCAAACTACGAGCGGCACTTCGAGGGTTGCCGCAGTACCAGCCACGAAAAGGAGCGCGCGATCAACGGACTGAAGTCGGAGAACCGAGTGCTGGAGAACTTCCGCTCCGTTCTTTCGCATCGAATCGACGGGCTTGAAACGGAGCAAGCTCCGATGCAAGAACATCTATGCGCATTGGAAACGAAGATCAGCGAGATGCAAGACGAGCTAGCGGGCGAATTCCGCGCCAAGGCGGAGGCTCAGCAGGAAATGGAGAACAAAGACGCCAAGATTCGCACCCTGCTGCACGAAGTCAAGACCCTCCGCCAGAGTTCGCTGAAGAAGGAGTACTCGGTCGGTGAAATGACGCGCGAATTCACCCGCCTGGCACAGCTGACAAACTACAAAGACCTCGAGAGTGCCGTGAAAGACGCCTACAAGGTCTATGTCATGGGAGAAACGCTGCACAAGAAACCTCCTCGACCCGTCCTTGCGATCAACAGCCCTGTAGTGACCACTGCTGTGCCGTCATCTCCCGGCGGAGGAGGCTTTTACTCGCCAGCAAAAGCCATCATGACGTTGCATGCCAAGGCGACGAGTGTGAATCAAAGGCAACAGCAGTCGTCGCCCAGTCCCGCCCCAGCAAGCGTACTATCCATTGTGTCGGATGAAGCGCTCGGCTACGATTGCAAACAGTCGGTGGATGAGTCTGTGAAGCAAATGGAGTACATGAGTCGCACAATTCAGACGCTGCGCACCGCGCTGGATCACGCGAAGACCCAGGCAGAACGTGTCCGCCGTGATTCAGTCGCGGAAGGCAGCATGCTCATCGATGAGTGCAATCGACTGCGGAAAGAGAACAAACTCTTGCAAGTCCAGATCCGCGACCTCAAACGAGCGTTGTACGTGGCGGGGGGAGCAGCCAACGGCAGCGATAGCGAACGAATATCCGGGCTGGACTCGTCGTCGAGGCCACTTCAGCTATTGTCGCCATCGCAGCTCAGCTGCTCGAGCCCGCAGCTCCTTTCGCGACCATCGTCTCCATCATCGCAGTTGCCAGCGCAGATCGACCTGACGCTGGATGTTAGCGGAAGCAACGGACCCCTCAGCCTCGCGCCGCTTCATACCGGGCGAGCTACACCGTCGAAGCGGCAGCAGCGACGACAGCGCACGCCAAGCATCAGCCCTTCGCCAAGCAGGAACAACTCAGCGCTGCTACCATTCGCGCGGACCGAACGGGGTCGCCACAATGCAGCTCGTGCTGACGAACTTGCATCCGTGGTGGATAAGCAAAAGCGAGACATACAGCGGCTGCAGACGCAAGTGCAGCTGCTGCTGTCGGGCGCTGCGGACGCGCCGCTGAGCAACCACTACAGCGGCGGGGCAGCACGCGTGACGCCGTTGTCGTTTTCGCAGTCGTTGTCATCTCTAGACGCCTCAACTCAAGGCGCCATGGCCGTCTCACGCATTGGCACGCTGCGGCCGCTGGCGTCGGCGCTGACGACGACGTCGCTGCAGTCCTCGTTCGTGCTGGCGGCGCCGGACTTCTCGCCGACAGCGGGCGGCATCGAGGTGGCCATGCCTGGTCCTGAAGGCGACTTACCGGCGCAAGATGCCACCTGAGACTTGGGCAATATGCTTTTTCAGTGGTCGATCGCGCCGTTTCGGAAACGGATAATAACGGCTGTGACAGCTACAGTTTTGCACTTCAACTGTGAACGAGCGATGTCTCGACAATCCATACATGCTCTGCCGTTTCGCGAAACGGATACCATTTCCCCTCGAGTCCAAGCAGAGCGGGATCGACAGCTCTAACAGCGCTGAAGTTTCATCGGGGATACACGAGCGAGGGCGGTTCTGAAACGCCCCTGGTTATGTCCATGATGAGCCTCGATCTCGGGCGCAATCCGACTTTGATTACTGCAAGATAAGACATGGCTCCCTTTTGGACCGGCTTCTCAGAGCGACGCTCGTCTCCGAAGATCGTCCGAACCGCTCACCGTGCAAGCAGTGCTGTCGAGCGTTCCCTTTGCCGGTTCTCTCACAGGGCTGGCTGGACGTCCGTGCTGCCACTTCTGGCCCCACGAAGCTCGATGGCGACAGTTGAAGCGAAGTCGCCATGGCAGTCGAGCAGGCTGACACGCGAGCGCCCGCTGCCCACATAAGCATCGCGGCAGGCTTGAGTTAGCGCACGCTTGCGAAACGATTCAATTTTCAGTTCTGAGCAGGCTTCCATCTGGCGGGCGACTGCCTCAGTTGCTGTCGTCGTCGTTGGCGGGATACGCTCCATTTTTGGTTCGTGGATGCAGCCTCGCCAACAAGCGGGGAACCTTATTATTATGGTATTGCCGGCTGGGGGGGGGGGAGTTTTCTTGGCTTGGGGAGGCTATTGCTGCCTACTTACGTTCCTGCTGGCGCCGCCAGGTAACCCGTTTACGAAATCTTACCCGACGACGAGCAGTTTTCACTTGAACTAAGTATGGGGTGGGCAATTTGCATTCTGCAAATCAATCCACCTTTGCTGGGAATACGCAATCGGAGCGGTTAGACACTCACCGGAAGGCCTTCCTCGCCTTCCTCGGCACTCGGCACTTACAAAACTAACGCGGCACGCCCGGAGAAGCATTAACGGTGCGCCTCAAAATAACATTTGCGGCCACAAGCGCAGCGCCGACCAAAATACTCCCGGCATCTCACCCGGCCTGCAACAGCAAGGCAACACCACCCTTGCAACTGCAGCCCAAACGCGAAAAAGCCGCCTGTTGCATCGAGCGACAGCAGCAACAACAACAAACAAGTCCGTCCGTCAGCAGCCCCGAGACGAGAAAGCCTGCACCTTCACTCGCGGCTTCTGATACTTCCAGCGAACTGTAGCCAGCTCGGCTTCAGCTCCAGCAGCAGCAGCCTCGGCCTCTATAGTCCCCGGCGAGAAAGGACGCACTCTTGAATCCGACACGAACTGCCGCCATGGACCTCGCCATCCGCGTCAACGTGCGCTACGCCGCCCCGGCGAACTCGCAGATCAAGGACGCGCTGCTGCTGTTCAAGAGCGCGCGCTGGGTGCACTCTATCATCCGCTACATCATCCCGCAACTCAACGGCGTGTCGCCCGCCGCCATGCACCTCATGGAGACGCTCAAGAGCAACCCGGCCGATGTGCGCCAGCAGCTCGACGAAGAGCGCGCCGTGTGCGTCGTGTGCATGGAGGCGCTCACGTCGCCCTGCGCCGAGCTGCCCTCGTGTGGCCACCAATTCCACGAGCACTGTATCGAGCCCTGGCTCAAGATGCACAGCACCTGCCCCACCTGCCGCCACCAACTGCCCACCGACGCCTACACGAGCTACAGCGTCTACGCCATTAATACCACCATCGTCCTGCAGCAGTCCCAGTCCAGTATGCCCGCGGCCGAGTTGCTCGAGTTGTCGGCAAGCAACCAGGTCATCCGGGCCATCGTCAATGCGCGCGTGCGGAGGAATGCAGCGTCCACAGCGACGGCCGGAGCGGCTCTGCAAGTATCCCTGTCAAGTGACCTACCGATTTTCCAGACCGAGCCGCCCGTCATGAACGCGAGTGTGCTCCAACGCGGCTCCGGCCTGTCTGCAGCGTTGCCGGCCTGCATCACCGAGCCCGTGGTACCCGTGATGCACCGGAATGCGTCTCGTCGCCGTTTACGGGAGCAGGAGACCATCCGGGCGATCGACAAGCGCCGCCGGCTGAGCGATTCTGCTGAGGAACAGGACGTCTCAACCTCGTAAAGTCTCCCGTTTTGCCAACATCAGATAGACCCAGATAGTTTAGCAGTCAAGTGGCGGACATGTTCGCTGTTCGTACAGTCGGCAACGCCCTCTCTCAGTAGGAAACAAAAGCCATATTTAACGAGAAAACAAGATATGCAATCCCACACGCTCGCTCGTCTTCCGTCAAGCTTGCAAATACCACCTCGTGTCGTGGTTGCCTCGAAGCTGCAGACGAGGCTCGGGTTTTACCGCGACAGCAGCTCCGGCGTCAGAATCGACCGCATCGACAACACTCGCATCAGCTCAAACAGGTCCGTTGTCGACTCGGTCTTGGCGTCAGGAGGGTGCTCCACGATCCAGTCGACGATGTGGTTGAACGGCGTGACAAGGCTCGCGATAGCAGCCGGTAAGCGGCACGGGTGGTGCTTTTTGTCTTGAAAGTGGCTGACAATGAACAGCACCACGCAGACCACGTGCAGCAGCATCACATAGCGGTCGTCTTCACCTCGATTCTCCACCGTCAGATCCTTGTCGGCCATGAGTCGGGAGCCGCTGGCACACGCGACGGGCAGCAGGAACGTCAGCGCACGGAACCACTCGAGAGCGTTGGGCACACCCGACGCGTGAGAAGCTCCATCGCTTTCATTTCCGCCGCGAATCAGGATCAAGTTGATTAGAATCCCAAGGCAGAGCGTCAACGTCGACACGCTGGCAAATTCCGTGTTGCCGTCGGCGATGTCCGCGCAAATGGTGCAGCAAAACTGCATCAAGCGTCGCAGGACGTCCACGTTTTCCGACATGACCGAGGCGCCGTCTGGGAGCGCACTGAGCTGAAGCAATCCTGGCAGCAGGAAGTGCAGTTGGTCGATACTGCTGTCTGTCTTGTGGATCACCGCAGCCTTCTGCATCATCTGAGAGACGGCATCCACTTCATCATCCGAGTCGATCTCATCGTCCGAATCGATAATTTGGTTGCTGTCGGACGGCTTCAAAGACTGGGCTCCATCATCCACCACCCAGGCCAGCAACGGCTTGTAGCACACCATGAACGGAACCAGCTGAATCACCAAGTCGACACTTGTGTCCGAGTCTTCTGCGATCCAGGCACTCACGACCCGCACACTGGCGCAGATCACAGCATCCAAGTGGTAAACCGACTCGGCATGTGCCTCCCGGAGTTCACGGTAGCGATGAGTCTGGACGTAGTCGCGAACGAGCGTGAGCAGCTCGAGCACCACCACAAACACCTGGTTGAATGAGCCTTTCATCTCCAACAGAATGTCGTACGGCAGCACGAGCTCGCTTTCGTAGTTGGAGACCAGACCGCTGATAACCATCTCCACGATGCCGTAGCAAATTGGCAGGATGGCGAGTACGCGCTTGATCTCCTTGTTGCGTCTCTCAGTTTCTTCCACTGGCTCCACCTTGGGCTCATCGACTTGAATCAAAGAGAGTTCCACCTCGTCGAGCATGATCTTAATCTATTGTCCAAACACACACACATCGTTCATTAGGCTACCGTTAACTAGCACGCATGTAGACAAGAACGTACCTCAATCGACACAAGCTTAAGCAGGAAAAGTATAAATTTGCCACCAGAAACTTCGTCGGGTGGCGCTTGGCTGCGTAGTGTAGTGCCCGGCAGCATCCAGGAAGTGCCCGAGTGCTGCATAAGCTGGAATATCAAGCGCAAACATTCGTCTCGCTCTTGATGCGGCCACTTTGCGCGAAGGAAGCGGAGGACGCCCGTACGGATATCCGAGAGGCACTGTGAGCTAAGCAGCTCCACTGGCGACTCGCCGATCTCCACTAACCTCATGTAGTTGTTCAGTACGGCCAGTACTAGAATGGCTGTGTCACCGCGGACATGCGAGAAGTTGGAGCAGATGAACTCGAAGTCGTAGCTGTGGATGTGCGTCCAAAGCTCGGGCCTGCTGGCCATTCCGCTCACGATGCCCCACAGATCTTCTAAGAGCGCGTCAGTCGGCTGTTCTTGCTCCGCTGACTTGCTCTCTCTGATCAGGTCTCGACTTGAGTGAGATCGGCTCAGCTTTTTCATGGCACTAAAGAGACGACCGAGAGCACTCTCGTGTATCATCACCTACGCAAGAGCACAGGGACGATCCCTCAGGCACCACTCACACGCAGAGCATCGAAGGTTGCCGCACCTGCTGGCCCTTGTCCGTCTGCTCCAAGCCCGATAGGATACGGACGCAGTCCAGAGAGGACTCGTGCGGCGTGGACTGCGACACCAGCTGCTCCAGGAGGAACCTCACGAGCTTTTCCTGCCCGAACTGCTTCGCCACGCTCGGGTCCGTGCAGAAGCTGAACCGCAGACACGCCACCATACCTTAGAACTCCAGTCATCACCACAATAAGCAACAACTGCACCGCACCTCGCTATCAAGTTCAGTCCGAGGCTTTGGAACGACGACAGCGTCTCGGTGTCATCGGGGCCTGCAACACCGGAACATTAGGCGGTGGCGGTTCAGGTCAGTCTGGGGGTCGACTATCTCATCTACGGAGCGTTGGAAGCGAGCGGTCGAAGACGGCACACACACACCTTTGGTGTGCAGCAGGCGCAGGAAGAAGCTGGCGCCGACGGTCGTGAGCACCTGTCGCCGCACCTGCTGGAGCTGCTCGGCTGGCAGGTCGCCCAGCTTGGTGACCATGAGCAGCCCCGCGAACTTGTGCTCGTCGGTCTCGCCCGCCAACATCCGCATGCACTGCGCGATCTTCTCCGCCGTCGCAGCGTCGCCGGCGGCCTCCGACGCGCCCGCGTTCTCGGCGCCCATTTTCCTGGCCAGTTGTTGACGGCTCACAATTATGGTGTGTTGTACATACAATGTTTCGTTTCATTGAAATCGCCTTTTGAATAATTGTTTTCACTAGACCTGCGAGTGCTCCAGCATCTCGCGATCACATGAAGTCGTCTTCGTAGGCGTTGACGCTGCTGAGGTCGGCCGATGCTTCCAGCTTCTCGCCCGATTCGACGTTGTCTCTGGACATCAGGGATCTGTTTTTACAAGCAGCATTGCGTCAGCGTTAGCTTTTCCATAAGCTCCAGCCCCCCCCCCCTTAATAGCCAACGTACGAGTAGCTGCGCAGTTCCTTCTCCTGCTTATACTCGAGCTTCGCCTTGCGCTGCTCAGCCTCCAGCTGCAGGCGCTGCTTCTTGCGCTCCGCCTTGTACAGCACATCGCGCTGCCGACGCTCCTCTGTGCAAGTTAAAGAGAACGAGCCTTCTGTCAGAAACTTTTCCAACACAACACATCGACGTGACTGAGGAAAGCTTACCTTCCAGATCGGGGTGGAACTCCTGCTTCGTCTTGTTGAGCCGCTTGATGGTGTCCTTGTTCTTCTCCTCAACCTTGAAGTATCGCACCTGGATTGGACAGCGCCACATTGTCAGCGTAGTAAACACGTAATACTGCTCACGTAGCTGACCACTTACCCGCTCGGGGTGGTGGAAGCCGACTTGCCCAATCTCCATTGACGGCGTCTTCTTCAGGTTCCGCCATCTCGTGTAGCACTAAGCACGAAGTTAGCGCCGTCGATAAGACGAACAGCATTTAACGGCCACCGAGAGCGACTACTGTACGTACAACAGTGACGCTCTTTTTCTTGCTTCCTTCGATCGAGTTTTCCTAGGATCAGAAAGGCTGCGTAAGTAGCTGGTGTTGATTGAACTTCGGAGCGTCGTGGCTTTGGACATACGCACCTTGACCAGCTGAGCGCACTCCTCCAGACACGTCTCCGAAACATCGTCCACCTTGGTTTGACCCTGGGTCGACAAATGGAGATATTCAGCAACGTACAAATGGAGACTATGTCGATCCCGCAGCTAACTGACCAGCGGAAGACGAAGGTAGACATGCGCGGACGACAAGTCGTCAACATGGAACCTGTTCGGCCCAGCGAAATGGAGCACTGTGAGCTACACAATAATCCAACAATTTTGCGGCATATTAGCAGGAGGGTGCACCAGATATCCTCCAGGAAGCCGTAGCGGATTAGGTCCTCGTTCTCAAACTTGTCCTTGCCCATGTAGATGGTGTGGCCCTCTGGGCGCGCGTTAAGCAGCGATGTATCGTTAGAGAGAGAGGCTACGAAGTGGCAACCGCGCACAAGCACTCGACATTGCACGCACCGGACGACGTGTAGTAGAACACCATGGCTGCTTCCGCTGCTCAATTCGTCTGCAGGCAATTGAGGCCGGGTCGAGTTTCAGCCAATCCAACATTTCCCCTCTGCAACGCCGTGCGACTGGCTGAAATTGCGAGATGCATTTCGGTAGGCTATACATGCTGCTGGACAGGAATTGGACCCTCCCATTTTTTTCTGTTCGGTTCGGGCGTTTTTCCGTTAGTCGGTGCAATTTGATCCTCGGTCAGCAGACCATTTGACTTGCGTTGCACGCACACCGATGCGGCGGCTGCTTCACCCCGAATCACGCCGCTCAGTGCGTCCAGCTGACGCCGGCGGGGCCCGCCATCGTCGGCCAAGTCGGGGGCATCCGTTTTGCTGTTTTCCACATGGACTGTCTCTCATCCCACGCGTTAGGGATGCAAATTTCCGTTTCACTTGGATTCACTATGCCGATGGATTAACGCCTGTCACGTGCGTTGCAGAGGATTATTGTGGCCAGCTCTGCTGCGCGTCTGGGCCCGTTTTGCGGAGCGTTGCCGCTGGGCGGTTATCGGGTCTGAGCGCGAGCGGGCGATCATTTCTGCTTTTGCCATCCGGGCGCCGCGTGCTTCAGCCAGTCGAGGAACCCTCGTCGTGAATCTCCCCACGCCTTCCCTAACTATGAAGTGCATCCGCGCGTTGGCTGTGTTCGCCGCTGCCCTGGCCATGGGCGTGGCTGCGGACGACGACCCGGCCTACATCTGCGACTCGGACTCGTACTGCGAGAAGAAGTTCCCGGGCACGGCCTGCATCTCCGTCAACAACTACGGCGACATCGTGTCCAAGTGCACGCCCAACACGGCCAAGCGCCCGGCTTGTCGTGGCGCCACGCCGGGCCTGTGCCCGTCCTACCAGAGCGCCGACATCGGGTACCTCAACGCGCACTGCGTCTTCGTGTCGGAGGAGAACCTGTCGCTGTCCTCCAGTGGCAGCGCCACGAGCGGCTCGGGGTCAGGACGCCGCCGCCTTATGGGCATGGCCTCCAACTCATCGTCGGCTGCGGCCAGCGGCAGCGCTGAGGCGTCCGCCGCGTCCTCCGCCTCGGCGGCTTCGTCGACGTCGGCCACCTCGTCGGCCTCCAAGACCTCGAGCGAGGGCAGCGGCAGCGAGGACTCCACTGCTACTGAGGATGACAACGGCATGTACACGGTCACCATTGACGGCGAGAAGGTGAGTGGCCAGTTTATCTGCCTGGACGTATCGGACTGCCCCAACAAGGCCGCCGACCCCAGCACTTGTGAACCTACGACCTGCCAGGCGCCCAACTCCAAGGAGGTCTGCACCTACCACGGCACGTGCACGTACAAGAACAAGAAGAAAATCACCAAGCGCAGCTGTATGTGCTACGCCGGCTTCGAGGGGGACAAGTGCGAGAAGGAGGTCTCGAATGCCTGCGACGTCGACTGCGGCACGGGTGGAGACTGTGTGGATAGCGAGTGCGTCTGCAAAGAGGGATTCGACGGCAAAGAGTACGACGGCAAGCAGGGCAAGCCTAACCAGCGCTGCACTCTCTGCACGAACGACCTCGCGTGCCAAAACGGCAACACGTGTAACACTGAGACTGGCAAGTGCATCTGCGGCCCCGGCTACAGCGGAGACACGTGCGGTGCCACGGAGGACTCGTGCACGACACGCACGGACTGCGGCATTGGTGCCTGCCAAGTGCTGGCCAACGGATCTTCAGCCTGCTATTGCCCGATGTGCAGCCCGACTTGCGAGCTGTGCGACATCACTGGCAACTCGTCCTTCGACTGCTCGACGTGCGCGACAGACGCTGCGATGAATCTGCAGTCCTCCAAGCTGCTTGTGTTCGCGTCGATGTTCCTCGCGGTGATGATCGCAAACTTGGCTCTGTAAGGGAGCTCTCACTCGAAAAGTAGTACGGTCCGCCTCGGACACCACCAAGTCGACTGCGCTTGGTGCACTAATTACGTAACATGATCATTCATACTCTACAAGCTTGGTTATTCGGCGTAGCTACAAGTACATTGCACCATTAGACAACCACCCGTGCGTGCAACCTTGGCGGAGTCAAGAAACCTCATGGGAATGAATATCTTTATTGTCAGGTCAGTCATGCGATTCTACCAGTACTACAGGAACTCGGCAACATTCCTGCCGTGGAAAGTATCGCATGGGATATTATACTCGCTGCAACTACGATCTGAAGACGATGGATTCAATGTTGGCTAGCGGGTACCATAGTGAAGTGCGGAAACTAGGATCTCAGCATTGGGTTGCTCGCTCTTCCTGTTTTTCTGCACGCGTGTCGACAATAGGCATTCATATTGCACCGTTTGTTGGTCGACCTCGCCCAGTAACTTTTGCTTACTTCAACCAGTGCATGTATTATATACAACGTTTCTGCCAGTGACTGGAATGCTTGGATCGGACTGACTGCCAGTCCGTCAAAGCATTCTTGATAGCAACAAAAATCCAAGCGAAGAACAGCAGTGTTGTCGCCCCGATCCGCCAAGCACAATCCAAAGGGCATAATCGAGCACAATCTTTTGGGCGAAATTACCTTACTCAGCCTGACAAACGAGCAAACAAGCAGAGCGACAAGTGCGTTCTCAAGCTAAAAGCATAAACAACAATTCACCACCTGTGCTCTCCTCAGGCCTGGTTTGTGTCTTAATTAAAAGGATGAACGATTCCTTGGAGCAGGAATCGTTTGGAGCAGGCACTCGAAAACTTGCTCAACACTTCACAACTGCGTTTCAACAATGCTCGCCATAAAGCTATCCGTATTCGCTGTCATGATGGCTGTAGGCATTACAGCGGACGACAAACACCCGTACTACTGCGACTCGGACGCTTTCTGTGAGGAGCACTACCCAGACACTATACCAGTTTACAGCTATATTACAGTATTCACCCTCTCGGTCTAGCTACTAGCTATGTTTCTTCATCGAGGGCTCTGGTTGCTCGCTGTAATCCGAGATACTTGACGACTACATGTATTCACTGCCGAACTCCGTTGAGCTCGAAGACGCTCAGCGAGCCGGCCCACACGAAACGGATGATGTTGAAGGCGGCGTTTTCACCCGGAAGTCGCAGTGCGGGCACTGGAAGACGTCGTCACTGCCTTGAAGGTTGGCATGCAGTCGGCAGTAGCGACCCCATGTGCGGCTCATGTACGTTTGAGAGCACAGCACGAGGGTCTTGCCATGAAGTCTGCACTTGTCCAGGAAGTGTCGGCGGAACCGGTAGTGCCGCAGCGGGTTCAGTCGTTACTTGAACTCGCGCGTCGAGGCACCGCTCTCCTTGATCATGGCGGTGGTGGAGAACTTGGGCAGCAGCAGGGCGCCGGAGACCCTCTGCGCAGAGGGCGGCGCAAGTCTGCGGTCGTGGGCGATCTTGAGGGGAGGCGGGGGATTCTCGGGGTCCATTGCTCGCGAAGACGCAAAAGACGAAGTGAGCGCTGGACGGCGCAAAGGAAAAGCACGACTCCGAGATGTGGGTTCACGCGCACCCAATGGGGCAAGGAAGGAAACTGAACGTCAATATCAATGGCATTTTGCATACACTAAATCTTCTTGCCAACGTCGACACCGTCTTCAACTCGGACTTTCCGCCGAGTCGAGCGCGTCCAGCTCCTGCTTGAGACGACGCTTCTGGTCACGGAAGAAGCGCAGGTCCTGCTGCACCTCCTCCGCCAAGGTCGGATCCACACGGCCTGCTGGCATCAGACCCGTCGGCGTCGCCGAGCCGTTGGCCAACTGATTGGCAAGCTGTGCGATGGTCTCCACGATGCCGCGCAGCTCGGCAAGCAGCTTCAGTCGGTAGTTGGACTTCTGTTGACTGCGCTGGGCCCGGATCACCTGCGTCTTGGCCGGCTGTCTGCCGTTCTGGGCCTCGATGCGCGGAATGCTCGATTGAGCGGGCTGTGACAAGGGTGCAACAGCACGAGCGGCCATCGCCGACTTGGGCATCGGGACACCTTCGTCGCTCGAGTCGTCACTTGGCGAGCTTGATACGGACGAACCAGAGCCCGAAGCCGAGCCAGCGGAAGATGCATCGCTCGCCTTGCGGCGCTTGAGAGAAGCTTCATGTTTGGGTGACGCCTTAACGCTGTCCTCCGAAGCTTCTGACAGGTTTTCGTCGTCGCTGGGCACCTTGGGGCGGCGTCGCCGCTTCTGCGCGGGCGAGCGCACGACGCGCGGCTTCCTCTCTGACAGGGCCGCACGCATGAAGCGCGTGCTGGTGCGCAACACCGGGATGCAGTGAGTATAGCGGTAGGTCAGGGGCTTGATGCGAGGCTTGGACGGAGGCTCAGCATCCTCCAGGATGGCCTGCTGCTTGGCCTCCCGGTAGGCGCGCATGGCCTCCTCCTCCTCAGCCTGGCGGATGGCCTGGAAGCGGTTCTTGGCCTCGTTGATGTTCTCTTCGTCGGTCCAGCCTTCGTGCTCCTCCTTCTCCACCTGCTCAGATCACAACACAATTGCGCAGGTCAGCTTCTCGTCTTGGTTTGCAATTGTTGCAGCACGACTTGCACTAGTGCGTCACTACACAACGTTGACCAAAGCTTACCTTGTCCAGGAGGTTCATGAAGAAGGCCGACTCCGGCCGGATGAACGACGACCAGTGGGTCTGCAACGCGCCGCCCGCGCGAGGGGCCGCCTCGGGGTCCTCCTCCGCCACCAGCGCCGCGTAGTGCGTGTGCACGCGCGTCCACATGTTCTTGACGTGCTCCGTGCCCTCGCCGTCCTGCGTGGCCATCACGAACGCGCGGCACAGGCGGATGTCGTCCTCACTCGACCAAGCGGCCTTGCTCTTGCGGCGGTTGGACGTCGGCGACGACATGGTTCGAGTTCAAGCTGCTGCACGTCCAAGGGCCGAGAAATAATGATGTGGAATCCGACAAACCCTTACTTTCCAGGTGACCCATACAAACGTCAAGTCAACCAATTTAGGGACAAAGGTGGGTACAGATGATCTGTACGGATTTTACCACTAACCCAAGATGTGTGTTTTCGTTCCGTGCTGTAGGTATCTGACGACGGCAGGCAGCCACCACTAGCCTCGGCCACAGGCCAACGCGTGCACTATACAACAAGCGCTTTGGCACTACGTATAACCAATAGATACGACGCGATATCGCTCGTTGGTCGACAAACACTGACACGACAGAACATCTTGTTGTCACTCACACACTTTGACGACATTACGGGAATGATAGAAGGGTTGCCCACTTATACGTGCGGTGTCAAAGAGCACAATCACACGCGTCGCATACTCTATGGTATCCAATCTCGTCGACGACTTCACTGGCGGCCAAGTTACCAGCCTTAATATGGTAGTTCCCCGCCAGAGCTTGCACTGGCTTGCACTTCGAAGTGAGTTCAATGAAGCACTATCCGGATAACATGCAGCATGGGCAATTGTAGGCTACAATTTGTAGCTTTGTCTAACAAATGAAAAGTTGGGTGCAGCCGCAGCTGAGGACCTGGTCTGGAGGTCAGCAACTTTTCGCAGACTGTGGGGTCAACATGCCAAATCAAATGTGCCGGCATTGTATAACGAAGCGGAGCAAGCAATAAAGGAACAAGGTGGCTGCGCTGTTGCCAGGAAGTCAGCGGCCCTAAAAAATACAAACCAGGATTTGACCGCCATTAGTGTGAGGAGGTTGGCGGCGCTTTCAGACCTATTGGCACCCATTGGCGCGTTGGATCGCCATCCTGTGGTGTCGCTACTCTGGCACTTGTTGGGGACCATGACAAGTCAATACGATCCTCAGGACGCAGTGTCTAAGTGTGGCTCCCCGACGTTGTTGCACCCCGACGTTGTTGCTCCCGGATTTTGCACTCGCCTGGAGATCACAACCAAAGTGAAATACACACCCGAAATGTTTTGTCCGTATCAGTGTTGCTGATAGCCAGAGCCGCAAATCCATGCACTCTACCTATACGCAGCCCCAAGCTTCGCTTCACCTTATGAAAGAGATCACCGCAGTTCCCGGCCTCTTACGTTGTTGCCATGGGGCGAGAATGCTGGTACATGTATCTGTGGAATATGAGTGATTATGGCACGGCTTTCTAACAAATTCATTCATTATTCAGAACAGGAGAAAGCTCAACAGCAAAACGAACTTGCGCGAAGGTTCTTTCGCCCTCACTGGCAAGCCTCCCAGCAAGCTGCCACGCATGTGGAAGAAAGTGGAGCTGCGCGTCGAACCAGTATTTCATTCCAGGTTTCAAGTTCCTGAACAAAGTATCTCTTCCCCTCCGTCCGATCTGCCGCTAACCAGGCCCAGCAAGTTTACCTCGGGACCCAAGTCGGAAGGATGTCCGCAATGGGCAGGTCCTCGAAAATGCAAACAACCACGTAAAGGCCGGCATCGCCTTACGTCCCGAAAGCGTTGAACAGTGCATCTGCATCTGCATTCTCGCACCTCGGTCGCCATCAGCTCGACTGTCCACGTGGTGCGCACGCGTCGCGCACTGAGCCAGTCAAAACCCGGTCACCACGGCTGCTGGTTTGGCCGATCCCGCCTGGGCGACTTGCACCGGCATCTTTGGATGTGGTGAATTGGCGTCTTGCCGGCTGTCAAACCCTCGGCATACGAAAAGCAAGAGATCCTGATTCTAATTGCTCGCTTCTGATTGGCCCGGCAGGTAGCAGCCGTTATGGATCTCTTCAAATCGAGGGGCGGACGTACGCGCCACCTCATCCACCGCTCATTCCTCCTTCGACCGAGCCGAGCGCAACCGAAGCCGCAAGAAGCAGACCGTAAGAAATGGTCGTGGGCATCGTAACCTCGGGCATGGGCGCCGCCAAGACGCTGCTGAGCTTCTACGGCTCGCTGCTGCACTACTGGGTGCGCCGCGGCAGCTACGCCGACTGCCCGTTCTTCTCCGACGACCTGCACGCCAAGACGTACGTGTACTCGATCGCGCTGCTCAACCCGCTGTGGAGCGAGCCGCACTACCGCCACCCGAGCTTCTACAAGGACCTGGTGACCAACCTGCGCAATGTGGCCATCCCCGGCACGGGCGTACCGCTCTCGATCGTGAGCTACTCGCGCCTCATCCTCTTCCCCTTCCTGCTCTTCGTGTACCCGTGGCTGTGCGCCATCGGCGCCTTCTTCGAGCTGCCCAAGGAGTACTCGAGCAAGCAGGGCGGCGTCATCGAGCGCTTCCTGCGCACCTTCACGCAGATCCTCGTGTGCCCGCAGAACTGGTTCGCTTTCTGGCGCGTCAACTGCCACGTCGTGAGTCTGCACAGCCTCAAGACCGACTCGCCCGGCTACCGCATGGAGAACAAGTGGGACTTCCTGCTTGAGGCCGAGAAGAACGGCATCGCTGTGTCGCCCTACCTCAAGACGCCCGGCTCGCTTGTCGTCAAGGACCGCAACGAGGAGGGCGGCATGGGCATCTACATGTTCAAGAACGCCGTGGACGGTGGCGACTGGATCATCCAGGAAAAGCTCGAGAATGCGCCGTCGCTCAAGAAGTTGCTGCCCGAGGTGTCGCCGCTCTCCACCTTTCGCATCATCACGGCCTCGCGCCACGGCCTGGGCGAAGCTGAGGCGCTCAAGGACGGCGGCAACGGCGTCAAGTCGCTGAGCTGCGTGTTCCGCGCTGGTCTGGAGGGCGCCTCGACCGACCACAAGTCCATCATGTTCGACGTCGACATGGAATCGGGCAAGATCCTCAAGGGCTCCACCACGACGCACTGGTACCGTGTCGGCCCGCACCACCTGTTCCGCGGCAACCTGAGCGTGGGGCACGACATCACCAACCACCCGGACACGGGCGTCCCCATCACGGGCAACGTGATCAAGGAGATCGCTCAGATGAAGCAGCTGGCGGAGGAGGCGCACTTCAAGCTCATGAAGGACGTGCCTCTGTGCGGCTGGGACGTGGCCATCACGAACTTGGGCGTGCTGCTGCTAGAGGTCAACATCTCGTGCAACTTCTTCCGCGGCACCTTCGACCAGCCCTGGTACTTCCAGTTCCTGGACGACTACTTCCGTCACCTCGAGAAGCTGCCTATGCCCGCGAAGAAGTCCAACTAGACGCTGGGCACGGTAGTTGGACTGCTGGACTCCGCTTCATTTTCGTTGCTTTGTTAAACAATTCTCTTGAGATCTTCGTATGTTGGTTTAACATGTTGCCAAGTTGGCTGGTTGAAACCACCTGCGACGAGGCCTTTTGATAAGATGCCACTAAATGTAGCCATGTCGATGTGGCGGAAAGTTGCCTCGTGGTTGGCCATGCAAGACTCGCCAATGGGCACACTGCACTTACAGCTGGGCCCGATGTGCTCGCTCCCCGCCACTTCTAGCCGCGCAGAGGTACTTCTCGATCCTGCAGCGGCGGAACGAGCGCCCTCGCAACCCCGCCACCAGGGATAATGACCTCCGACGCCACCACGCTATCGGACGCCGTGTTGAGTGAGCTGCTCTCCTTCCTGTACGTGGATGATCTGCTAGCGCTCGAGCGCGTGAGCCACGCTTGGAGACGGACGCTGGCCGCCGCACGCTTCTGGAGCCACGCGCAGTTGGAGCACCAGTGGCACATCAGCGAGCACGCGTCCACGCTCGTCAACCTCCTGGCCAAGCGACACGGCCCGCAAGTCAAGAGGTTGACCCTCATCGGCTGCGTCGTGCCAAGGGGAGCGTTGCTCAAGTCGGCCAAGATGTTCTTGGGTCTGACGCACCTAACAGTCTCCGGGTGTCAGACGCTAGCGGACGTGGACTTTTCGGCCGTCGTGCAAGCGTCGACTCAGCAACTGGTGGAAGTACGCGCAGTCAAGTGTCTTAGGCTCACGGATGTAGCACTGCGGGCGATCGCGGAGAACCACTCGCAGTCGCTAGACCGGATCAACTTCAGCTACTGCAGACAGATCTCCGAGGACGGCGTAAAATTCCTGGTTCAGCGCTGCAACAATCTGCACTCGATCAAGCTGAAAGGGTCCCCAGCGGTGACTTCCTCTGCCGTTGTCCACATCGCTGCAAGCTGTCCCAAGCTTGACACCCTTTTGGCTGGTGGGGCGAAGAAACTCACGGACGAGTGTTTGCTAGCCCTGGGAGACCATTGCCCGCGGTTGACGGCTCTCGACATTTCGAGCAGCAACCCGTTCGGATTCGGCCGCGGAGGGGTCACTGACAACGCCCTGAAGTACTTCGTTTCGCGGTGCCCTGAGCTACAACATCTCACATTGTGCGGGCAGGGCCGGTTGACGCTTTCGATGCTCAGCGCTCTCGCGACTGCGTGCCCCAAACTTGAGACTCTCGATATTGGCGGTTGTCACGGCATTATCTCGAATCCGATCGCGTTTGGTGCAGAGCTGAAGCGTATGCGTGGATTTCATGAGCTCAGTGTCGCGTTCACACGCGGCCTGAAAGGAGAGCAGATCGATTTCATTGCGTCCCAGTTCCCTCAGCTGAAAGCTTTTCGGGGAGATGGAGACGACGAAGCAGCAGCTCACGCCTGATCTGCGCTATTTCTTTAGTTCCCAGTACATGTGAAAGTAATATGTAGTTTTGTGACGGCCGCCGTGCTCCTTGCACCCTTGAGAAGTTAAGTAGTCAAATAAAAATCTATACAGTGAAGAAAGATATTTTCCTATTTTCAGTCTTCATTACCATACGTAGCCGAAGCGAGAAGTGCGGAGGTGGTGCTGCGCGAGAACCACTACGTCAGCGTGAACGGCGCCACCGTCAAGGTGATCAAGGGCGAGCAGGCGATGCAGAAGGCTGCGATGAGCAGCGAGCCTGTTCACGAGCACCGACTGGAGACGATCGCGACGCTAGAACTCACCGCGCGCAGAGCACATAGCTAACGCGCACGAAGCACCTGGCTGGGCTGAAGGAGGCGAACCCGATTATTTGAGCGGCTGCAGTCTGGCCATCGTACACCCGGGCATTACTGAGATGCAGGCGAAGGCAATCGAGGAGACGGCCGTAAAGGTGGCGGGTGAGGCCATCTCGGTGCACCCGCACACCATGATCGCACAGGTGGGTTCGTTCGAGGAGCTTGGGCAGCAGGTAAAACTGGTCAGGGGGGTGGTGCATGGTGCCGGACGTGATCAGCAAGTGCGGCAAGTCGTTCGACTGACGATCGAGGTGGGCGTCTGCGGCGAGCACGCCGCCGACACGTAGGTGACTCGAGTATTTTTTCTCAATCATATTTATTTCATCCTGTTCTTCCAAACGCTGCAGTTTTCACAGCTTCCGAAGCAATAGCCGGCATA
The DNA here is from genome assembly GCA_012295415.1 of Phytophthora chlamydospora. Classification (NCBI taxonomy): domain Eukaryota; phylum Oomycota; class Peronosporomycetes; order Peronosporales; family Peronosporaceae; genus Phytophthora; species Phytophthora chlamydospora. The sequence continues at coordinate 15,762 of JAABLK010000011.1, read as the reverse complement.
TTTCCTTCCTGTCATGCTTGGCCCATCTACCTCTTCGAGCTCACTTTTTTTCCTGATTTCAGGAAGAGTGCGGCGGAAGAGCTCGAATATATTCCCCATCTGTAAGTAACCCGCAAGAAATGGAATCCTGGCTTAAGTCCTGTTGGGCTCCAACACCTGCCTTATCTTTTACTCTTCACTGATCGGATAAGCGTATAGACGTCTAGTCCACAGCGTATTCGGTTCGAAAGAACTCCTCGATCGCTTGTGCGGCTGCAGTACTGAGCACTGTCACGTCTAAAAGCTTCTCTGCCCCCGCTTGGGCGATTGATGCGATGCTTCCTGCTCCAATTTCGCGTCAGTGCCACCGCCTCAACGTTGTTCGCATTCGATCTTCCACGCACCAAAGAGATCGAGCAGCATATCGCACTCATCCTTACTCAAAAACGGGAAGTTCGCTTGCAGCGTGTCCATGGCATGCTGACGAGTGAGCAGCTCAGCGGTCATCTAGCAAGATCAGTCAGTACGCGGATCCTTGCAAAAACTTTCAAGCCTGCTGTTTACATGATCGTTGAGTTGGTCAGCCTTCTGGGAGGTTTCCAGGGCGAGTTTCTCATGCACAGACACCTGAAAAAGGGATAAAAATGAAAGAACTAGAAGCTCAACTCGTTGGTCTTCACACGAACCATGAGTTTTACGGCAGCAGAGAGGCTGAAAGCTGCAGCATGCGGACGCAAAAATGGGTGTTAGTCATACGCAGGTACTGCTGCACGAACAGTAAGGCTACTCACCCGTGAAAATCTTGATATGCACCGAGTTGGCAATAGCGAGAAGCTGCAGCTCCGAGAATCGTGGAATCGGAAGGACAGCAATCGCGAACGAGTTTGCGAATACCTTCTCCGCCTTCAGAAGCCTGTTCAAGGTACATTTACATCGAATGAGCTAGTGGGTACCCACCAAAGCTGGTCACACAGGGGCGCGCACTTTCCTTTCGATCGTGCTTTCCAGTGAAAACCCCGGGATCTCTTTGTGAATCAGCTGCAGAACAACTCGTCAGCAACGGCCAAAGCGCGAGAAAGTATTCTTATGCAAGATGTCACAGCATACCATGAAGGCCACGGGTGGGAACTCGCCCTTCCGCTGCGAGATCATGACGTCTGCACTGCTCGATCAGTCACTTGAACATCTTTCCTCACTACACCCCAGCTCACGAACCAGCGAGGCACCCTGCCGCTTCTAAACGGAGAGTATTAACTACTGCGCCCCACAACATTTTGACAGGAGAACAGACACCGCCTTACCCTTCGGCCGATATCCGTAGATCCCCTCGAGCTCTTGAGCCACTACAGAGCCGGGGACAGTGAGTCCAAAACGCCACATCGCACCTTTAGCACGGCGTCTGCACCTTCGATGGGGACTGCTTGCGGGTTGTACAGCGCTAGCTGGCCCCTGGCGCCTCGTGGACGAGTGATCCCCCTGCTCGTCATGCTGGTTATCTCGAGAGTGCGGAATGCAACTTCAACTTTGGGACCATCACTCTGCCACACCATATGAACACAATTCATTCGAGTCCACACAATCGCAACATGGGCAGCTTCTGGCGGGGGCTAGCGCGTCCGCTCTACTGCGTGGCGCCAATGGCGAACGTGACGGACGCGGCCTTCCGCAGCCTCATCAGCGAGATCGCCAAGCCGTCGGTCATGTGGACCGAGTTCGTGAGCTGCGAAGCGCTGACGCACGACCCCGATTCGCGCCGCCGCATGATGACCACGCTCAAGTACGCGGAGCAGGAACGGCCCGTGGTGGCGCAGCTCTTCGGCTCCAAGCCCGAGCAGTTCTACGAGGTGACAGCCACCCGTCATTGCCTACTATTTCTCCCATGTCTAACTGTTTGCCTGTGCTTTGTTGCCTTTCAGTCGGCCATGATCGTGCGCGATCTGGGCTTCGACGGCATCGATATCAACATGGGCTGCCCCGAGACCAACGTCAACAACCAGGGCAGCGGCGCCTCGCTCATCCTGCAGCCGGACTTGGCGGTGGAGATTGTGGCTGCGTGCAAGCGCGGAGCGGGGGGCCTGCCCGTGACCGTCAAGACGCGCATCGGCTTCCACCACATTGACTACAAGGACTGGGTGCTGCGCCTGCTGTCGACGGAGCCCGAGGTGCTCACTATCCACGGACGGACGCGTGACGAAATGTCCAAGGTTCCAGCCCATTGGGATGTTATTGGCGAAGTGGCAACGCTGGCCAAGTCGGCAGGATCACCGGCGCTCATTCTGGGTAATGGCGACGTCGCCAGCCTGCTTGAGGCTCAGCAGAAGGTTGACGAGTACGGAGTCGACGGCGTCATGCTTGGCCGCGCGCTGTTCGGCAACCCGTGGCTTTTTCAGGGCTATCCGGATACCTCACATATTCCTGTGAAGGAGAAACTGGAGGTTATCCGGCGCCACACGCAGCTCTTCCAAGAGCTGCTGGCCGACCCAGGACTTGTTGGATTTTCGCGCATGAAGAAATTCTATGGGGCGTACCTGAAAGGTGTGCCTAATGCGCGGCAGCTACGCGATCAAATGGCTCGCACCCAGACCCCTCGAGACGTGTACACTATAATCGACGAAGCTCTTGAATACCTGGCTACCCAGGAACAAGAGGAGCAGCTCCTCAGGAGCTAGCCATTGCAGGCGAACACTCGTGATACAGTAGAAGGCGTATTGTATATTTTTGAGCACACCGTGGCTGCATATAGTATCTAGCTGCAACTCACGGCCTGCTCACCAGTGGCATCCGAGGCCTCTTGCTGAATGAGCTCGTCCTCAACGCGCGCATCCAGCACCTCGTCGGGCAGAACCTTCATGGCCTTCTCGATCATCTCGCGCAATTCCGGCCGCGGGCCTTTCCTCGCCCATTGAGCGGCAATCTCGCGCTTGAACGCCTTGCCGCCGAACTCGCCGCTGCAATTTGAGCAAACATAAGAAGCGTCAATGTTTCCTGGTCCAAAGCATACACGCACTCCCTGAAAATAACGTACTTGAAGAGCGCCAGAAGAGGCCTCATCAATGCAGACGTGGCCATCGTGTAGGGGGAGTCGCTCAGCGGCTCCGTGGACCCCCATTTCGCCTGCAGTTCTTCCGCGTAGTCCAGATATCGCGCAATAATTTCGCGCCGGGACAAGTTTGGGTTGCGCTCGGCGTTGTAGATCAGTCGGTCCGCGTCGCGGAAGTTCCACGGGGTGTTGTACGCCGCCCGGCCGATCATGACGCCGTCCACGTTTGTCGCGTCCAATAGCTCCCGCGCATGCTGGATGCTTCGCACGCCGCCGTTGAGCGTGAAGGACAGCTCCGGGAAGTCCTGCTTGAGCCGATAGACCACCTCGTATTTCAGCGGCGGAATGGTGCGGTTGTCCTTGGTGCTGAGTCCCTTGAGAATGCACTTGCGGGCGTGCACGATGATGTGTCGCACGCCGGCACTCGCAACGGTTGCCACGTAGTGGTGCAGCTCCTCGTAGCTGTCGTAGTCGTCCACACCGATGCGGCACTTGACAGTCACCTCAGCCGGCTCGTGGTCCGGGTGCTCCTCCGCCGCCAACGCGACGTTGCGGCGCATGCTTGCGCAGATGTCTCGCACACGCTCCGGTTCGAGCATGAGACGCGCTCCGAAGCAGCGACTGGAAACCAGCGCACTGGGGCAGCCAGTGTTGAGGTTGATCTCGCAGAAGCCGCCGTACGACTGGCTCAGGTGCGCCGCGGCTACAGTTGTGCATCCACCACGAGAGCAACAAGGTCAGTAATTACACCAGTTCAGCGCTTCATTATAGCAGTAGAAAAGGGTGCGTAGTCCTCACCTCCAAGGTCTTCGACGCTGTTGCCGCCGAGCTGCAACGCCAGCGGCGCCTCGACAGGATCGTGGCCCAGGAAGTAGTCGATGTTCTTCTTCTGGTGCAGCAACTGTAGCAATGCATGGATGATTTAGTCACTTCATAGCCAAGCATGCACAACAGACAGCGACGACTCACGGTTTGATCGACCACCATCTCTGTAAAGAGCAGCGTCTCGTTGGTGATCATGCGCATCATGAAGCGGTAGTGGCGGTCGGTCCAGTCCATCTGCGGCACACGCACAAACGCAGCGTTCGTCCGTCAGCAGATTCGTCAGCAGCCAAACGTACACGGCCACTACATGTACGCACCATGGGCGCGACGGACAGGCGAGCGACGGGCGGAAGAGCGGCCATGGTCCTCCTCAATGTCTTCCTCAACATGCTACGGCGCCAACCGTTGAGCTCGGGGAGAATTTCCAATTTTAGGAAATATAGACATATTTAGACAAACAAATGAAATTAGGCGATGAAGTTGAAGAGCGCACGCTTTGTTGGACCAGGAAGAGCACCACGCAACAGGCAGCAAGTCTTGAACAAGCTACCGACGCCCCATTGGACGCTCTTGATGGAAACTCCGCATCATATTCTACATGTGCAGGCGCGGAGTGATCTCTGCATCGCTGAGCACCTGAAATTCAGGTGTCATTCAGGCTGAATGTCATCTTGCACCCGGTTTTCACGGCTGTGCATGCGCCGTTCGTTACCCACGGCGTACATTTGTGGTCTCCAAGGCGGCTGCGACGAGCTCAGCAACTCGACAGTTACGCTGCTTGGCTTGATGCAAGTCTGCCGGCTTGTTCGTCGTGGCGCAGCGACAATCGATGGTCGAGCATGCACGCCCGCCAAGTTGGCGCCGAAGCAAGGCAGCGGCGGTCATCCCCGTCAAAAATCTGCTTCTCGACGCCCGTGCGACACCAAGGCGTCTTTTTGGTGCCCAATGTTGATGAGCCCCAACAACAACAAGAATGCCGAGCGTCAGACTGTATTTGCGGTGATCCCGGCTGGAGCTCGCCAATGGCTTGGCGACACGATGGAAACAGGTGGCGGATGAGCACCATCGTGACGACTGGGCTCGGGCGTCCGTGACGTAAAGACGCTCGAGAGAAGAGGCAATCATCTTCCGACCCCGGGCCTCAGCTGCGCGCTGCCGTGGGCTCAGCATGGGGCTCAGCCTTGGGCCTTGCCTCGGGCCTGCGAGCGTTACGACGGCTTGGAGGAGTCCAAGCAGCAGCACGCCACCGAAGCCCGAGTTGATTCAAACAGCTTATCTCGTCCAGAAGCCAACTGGCATGTGCGAACCGAGAGAACTGGACATACCGCGACTTGCTTTCAGTATGGTCCCCCCTGTCTCTCCATACTCGCGAGCCCTACCCTTGGCCACAACAACGGCGCTCACTCGGACATTCGCCGTGCGAGCGCCACTTCCTTCCTTGCCACTCCACCTCGCGCCGCGCAGGTATTAAGCACGGCCACATCCGCTTCGACAGCCGTCGAGATCTATCGAAGACTCCGTCGTACTTCCTCAACAAGCCAGCCCAAAGCTTGTCCCTTCTTCTCCTCCAGAAGTTCGATCACTCCCAGACACACACCCACAGACCATGACGCTCAGCGGACCCGTCAAGCAGCTCGAGGCCGCGCGCGGCTACGTGTACCCGACGGACGGCGCGCTGGTGCCCGTGAGCGCCAAGAAGGCGGCGGCCCACCACCTGCTGCACGTCTACCGGCATCGCGGCGCCAAGGTCTGGCACTTCCTGGGCCACAAGCTCGCGGCTATTAAAACGGTCAAGCAGCGCAAGAAGCTGCTGGAGGTCGTGGCCCGCGGCGACCTGGCCGAGGTCATGGACGCGCTCAACGCCGGCGCCGACGTGGCCGCCAAGAACTCGTTGGGCCAGACGCCCGCCTACGTGGCCGCCGCCAACGGCTTCCACCACGTGCTCACGCTGCTGCTAGAGCGCGGCGCCGGCGCCAATGACGTGGCGCTCGATGGCTCCACGCCACTGCACGCCGCCAGCGAGAACAACCGTGACCGCGCGGCCAAGATCCTGCTCAAGTACAACGCGCGCGCGAACGTCGCCGCGCTCAACGGCTACACACCGCTGCACCTGGCGGCCAAGTTCGGCCACTCGGAGATCGTGGCCATCCTGCTGACAGCGCGCGCCAAGTGTGACTTCCCGGTCAAAGACTCCACCACCACAGCGCTGCTGCTGGCCTGCATGGCCGGCCACTCGAGCGTCGTGGAGCAGCTGCTGGACGCCGGCGCCGACCCGCAGGTGGAGGACGCGGATGGCAACACGCCGCTGCACTTCACCAGCCGCGACGGCAACTACCGCGCCACGTACTTGCTGCTCACGGCCGGAGCGGACCCGGACATGCCCAATGAGCAGGACGAGACGCCCTTGGATATGGCCGAGCTCCAGGGCCACTCGCATGTTCAGTACTTGCTGGAGACCAACGGCATGGGCGTGGACGGCCAGACCGTGGACGATATGGACATGGCCTGTGCGCAGGACGAGCGTCTGAGCGAGGCCCTGGCCCGGAACCGGCCCGAAATCGCTGAGGTGATCGTCAAGCTGCACATGAAGTACGCCGGCTTCTTCGCGCTCGGCGCGTTGCCGGAGGACGAGCGCGTGACCAAGTTCTCGGAGAACACCAACCAGCTGATGTTCTAAGCGAGCGACATGGTCTGCAGCGCAGCCACGAGCCGCGCCTATTACGCTCCTATTTGTACACAACAACCCGCGCGCAGAAGCGAGAAAGAGAGCGCCGCTCCATGTGAGGAAAGCGATGCTTGTCTCCATATCATCAATAAATCTGGCCCAGCCATTCACGCCTCCCCAGCGATAGAAACAGAGAGCAGAGCGACGTGTGATGTAATGCGTAAAATGTGGTCGATGTTGCGCTGTATTCAGCAGGCCCCACTGGAGTTGAAGAGCTCTTGAGTTGAAGTGCAGTTGAAGGTTTGCCCAGCGTGTGGAGGACAGCGAGCAAAGAGCAGCGCTACTAACACTAGAGAGACCGGAGCTTCCTGGCACTCTTGAAGATGAAGAAGATAGCAACTATTCATAAGAAATATATTGGTGCGCTGATGTCTCGGTTGTTCTACAGGCAGCCCGAGGACAAGACTTTGCTGCGATGGAGCACGCGGCCTTCCGGGGTGTACGGCCGAGCGTTAAACTGCTTGGCGTGCACGCGGACAACCCGCGGCACGTACCGATCCTCGTCTTCTTCTTCTTTCGCACAGGAGCAAGAGCAAACGTTATGGTTGTTGCCACTGCTGGACGCCAAGGATGCTTCCGAGTAGGAGTGGCGCCGCTCCGCATCCCTGGGAACCACGCGGCTGCTGCTCCGCTGCCCGGCATTGATTTGCGTCGTGCCCAACGACGCCCGCTTCTTTCCGGCCTTTGCGTCTGCCGCGGATACGCCTCGTGACTCGAGACACTTTTGCCGGAGCGACTGCGGCGTCGGCGGTCTCTTCAGGTATGCTGCGCTCTTGACGCTGCTGGTGGCAGACGCAACCGAGGAAGAACCGTACGACCGCACGCTGCCGGCACTGCGCGGACGGGGGGTGTAGGCTCCTTCACTGCGACCAGCAAGACTAGCCGTGTCCGCCTCGCTCACACTACTCCGTTGGCGAGGCGTCTGCATAGTAGCGACTCGAGGAAGCGGGCGTGCGCTCACCCCTGCTTTTCCGCTGGCGAGTGAAAGTGCCTCCAGGTCCTTGCTGTGGATATCATACATCGACATTGAGCTCGTGGGCTGGAGGCTGTGACGATCAGGCACATTCTTCATCCGCTGTTGGTCCACCATCTCTCGCCTCTGCTGAAGCATGCGCGTCTTGCGCGGGTTAGCAGTCCGCGGCCGTTCTTTCTTGATTCGCGTGGGCGGGGAGGCTGTGGGGCTGCCTTCTTCCGTGCTGACGGAGCTCGAGGACCCACGACGCGGAGTTCCCCGAGCTGAGCCAGAACCGCTTGGAAGGCGCGATCCCCGCCCCTCGACAATAGCAGGAATCTCGTCTCCTTCATCCTCGCCTTCGCTGTCGCTCTGCGTCCAAATGCCCCCGGGCACTTTGCTGTTGGAGGGGTAGGCTGGCGGGTCCACGAACTGCAAGAACTCCTTGAGGTCGATCTCACCGTTGCTGTCCTGATCGCACAGCGAGAAGAGCTGCCGCATTTGCTCGTCGCTCGCGTAGATGCCGAACTTGGTCTTGAGGTTGAACTGCAGCCCGTTCATGCGGATGCCTTGGTCTCTTCCGGAGCGAAGCATCTTAAACGCACGTCGATATTGGTCCTCACCACTGGGCGTCTTCTGCACCACTTTGGCCTGGATCTGCTTCATGAGTTGCTCGATGGTCCAGTTAGAGGCCGTTCCAGAGTTGTCCACATCCTCCGTCGTTGCTAGGCCTTGGCAGGCGAGAAACTCTTGTCTCGCCTCGTGTTTGAGACGTGCAGCCTTCTCCTCGCTGTCCAGCTGGCTGACCTCAAACCACTGCCGCCCGTAGTTGTAGTCGGGTGGCAGCACACGCCGGATGAACTCTTGGAGGTCAATGGTGCCGTTGCCGTCCTCGTCGTACTTCTCGAACAGCAAGCGGAGCTCGCTATCGTCCAGGATGATGCCGAACTTGACGCGGAGCTGCTCTTTAAAGCTCGGGAAGTCGATGCCCTCGCCTCGGTTGCCTTCCAGGAGGCGATAGGCCTGCTGGTACACGAAGTTACCGGCGATCAGCGTCTTCTCCTGGATCTTCTCCTGCAGCTTGCGCTCCACCTTGTCGACATTCCAGCGGAAGTTCTGCAGCGACGGAGGCAGCTCGCGCCCGATGGGGTCGCGGAACATGATCTTGGGCGGCGAGCTGCACAGCTTGGTCGTCTCTTTCTTCTTCTTGGTGGGTCGGCTGCCGGCACCAGGTACACGCTTCAGCACCGCGCCTTTCATCGCTGTCCGCGGGGCCGGGTTGATCGAAGGAGCGCCTCGGGTCGCTCTTGCAGGGCAGATGCAGGATGGCCGCGACAAGAAGCACAAGCAAGACTCACACCCACCGCGGGCCTATTAATACGCCAAGCCTTTCACTCCATGTTGCATCTTGCCTGGAAGTGACATCGTCCTCGGCCTCACGATTCATATATAGATGCAATGACGTCGACGGCAACAAAAGGACCATCACTCTGGAAGGTCAAGTTGAAGTTGCATGGATTCGTCGACTTCATTCGGCGCGCTCAGACCCACCAGAACTTCAGGCCTATACACACGTTCTTCTTCAGCCGCATGTGCTCGGCAGCACCACCAGGTTGTCCGACAAGCCCTTATGCTTCTGCATGTTTTCGACTGATCCTGCTCAGTTGCAGACACCTTCCGAAACGGAAAAAAATGGCGTCTTGTACTGCCGACTGGTCTCCACCCACGAGGCGCTACTGAACGCGGCAGGAATCACCAAAGCAGCATGGCGTCGTCGGCACCAGGTTTCCTTTCCACCACACTCGTCCACGCACCAAACAACCAAATAGTATAAACAAATACCCTAAGAGAAACGATTGCTCTTCGGATATCAATTGTAAAGGTACTGAATATTTTCAAAGAAAAAGCTTCGTATTGCGAGATCACATGCGTCTTCGATAGTGAATATAATAGAAAATTAAAACTGCCAAATGTAGTGGCGTCTGCAGCCATGTCCGTTCACCAATCAGCCGCCGCTTGACGCCCCCCAACCTGCATGAGCTTCGCCAGCGCGTCCGAAGGCATGGCTCCCGCCCCCAACATGACGCCGTTCGACGCACCCGAAGCGCGCTACACGCTGGGCATCTGCGTGATGGAGCGCAAGGCTCGCTCGGCGCCCATGCTGGAGATCCTGGGCCGCTTGCCGCCCGAGCTCTTCCGCGTCGAGTTCTTCGGGGACGAGACCATTCTGAACCAGCCCGTGGCCGCCTGGCCGCGCTGTGACGCGCTTGTGGCCTTCTTCTCCCAGGGATTCCCGCTTCAGAAGGCGCAGGACTACGTGGCGCTGCGTCGTCCCGTAGTGGTCAACGACCTGGGCACGCAGCACCTGCTGCAGGACCGACGCGAGGTGTACCGCGTGCTGCAAGAGCACGGCGTGCCCACGCCCCGTCACGTGTTCGTGAACCGCGACGGCTACGGCGACCAGACGCAGCCGCCCGAGGTGCTGGAGGGCGACGATTTCATCGAAGTGGACGGCGTGCGCATCAACAAGCCGTTCGTGGAGAAACCCGTGGACGGAGAGGACCACAACATCCACATCTACTACCCCATGAGCGCCGGCGGAGGCTGCAAGCGCCTCTTCCGCAAGATCGGCAACAGGTCCAGCGAGTACGACCCGCAGGTCAATACGGTGCGCGGCGGAGGCGGCTCGTACGTCTATGAGGAGTTCCTGTCCACGCAGGGCACCGACGTCAAGGTCTACACTGTGGGCCCGCACTACGCGCACGCCGAGGCGCGCAAGTCGCCCGTGCTGGATGGACGCGTGGTGCGCGACGCAGACGGCAAGGAGGTGAGGTACCCCGTCATGCTGTCCACCGAGGAGAAGCAGATCGCCTACCGCGTCTGTCGTGCCTTCAAGCAGACCATCTGCGGCTTCGACATCTTGCGCGTGCGCGACGCCTCGTACGTCTGTGACGTGAACGGCTGGAGCTTCGTCAAGAACTCGGAGAAATACTACGACGACTGCGGCACGTTGCTGACGCAGTACTTAGAGCAGGCACTGGCCAGTGGAGGGGCCATGGCGGGCGAGGACTTCGGCACCGAGAGCTCCGCCTTCTGCTCGGTTACCTTCCGCTTCGCCCCGGACGCCCCGCCACCAAGTGCAGAGCTGTCGGAGCCCCCGACAGCTCACAGACACGCGATGCTGCGCGGCCAGTCCTCGTCGATCGCCGAATCCGAGGCGTCGGAAGCGGATAGCATCACGGGGGAAGCGAGCGAGGACGGCCTGTATCAAGAAGAGGAGCTGCGCTGCGTCCTCGCCGTGATCCGGCACGGGGACCGCACGCCCAAGCAGAAAATGAAGATGAACGTCTGCCACCCTGCCTTCCTGCAGTTCTACGAGGACCGCTTGCGTGAGTCTCAGCTGGAGAACGGGGACGGCAATGACAACAAGAAAAAGAAGAAGATGGACCTCAAAATCAAGGCCGTGGCCAACCTGGAGCGCCTGTTGCAGGTGAGCAACGACCTTCTTCACAAGTACGAGACGCGTGACCCAGACTTCATGAACTTCCTGGAGCAGCGCGAGGTAAAGTTCGGCGAAGACGCAACGGACCGCGTAAAGGGCTACCGCACCTTGCGTGACGTGCTTCAGCGTTGGCAGCTCGTCGGTATCAACCGGAAGGTGCAGCTCAAGCCCAAGGAGTTTGTCAATATCCTTGTTGAAGGCGCTGCGGATGACGGAGAGCAGCCCATGGTGCGCCGAGTAAGTAAACTGCTGCTGATCATCAAGTGGGGAGGAGATCTGACCCACACAGGCGAAGAACAGGCCGAACATCTCGGCCAGAAGTTCCGCCGCATGATGTATCCCGGCGGTGCCGGCGGGTTAAACCGTCTTCACTCCACCTTTCGGCACGACCTGAAAATCTACACAAGTGACGAAGGCCGCGTTCAAAAGACCGCCGCTTCGTTTGCGAAAGGATTGCTGGAGCTTGAAGGCGACATCATCCCCATTCTTGTGGGGCTGGTGCTCAAGTCTAAGGACGCCGACTCGATGCTGGACCAGTCCGGCTCCTCCGCCCAGGAAATCATCATGCGCGTCAAGCAGCGCCTGCACAAGATCATCCACCGCGAAGACCATTGCAGCCAGTTGATCGATTCCAACTCGCGCCTCATTCGCTCCGTGGCCCTCGCTCTGGCCAAGGTAGACCAGCCCATCAAGAAGATGGGGATCATGCACAAGCTGCTGCAGTCTCTCAAAGAGCAGCTTACGCGTATGATCCAGGAGAAAGCACAGTACCGAACGGAAATCGACAGGTGGCAGCGCAAGAAGGCCACAGCAGGGCGTTTGCTGCCTCCATCGATGGGTCGTTCAGCGAGCGTCAACGAGCTCAGCAACCCCAGAAGCCGTCACGTCCACTCGTACGCCCCCCGCAAGAAGCACAGCGAAGGCAGCAACATTTCGAGCGACGCGGCCAACAGCAGCGTCGGGCTGCGGAGGATGCGGTCGCAGGAGCCGCTGTCTGCAGAGGAGATCAAGTACCCCGAGCCTTGCGGGCGTGAGACCCTCGAGGTCATGCGCGAGCGGTGGGCCAAGCTGTATCGAGATTTCTACGTGAAGAAGCGCGATACGTACGACTTGTCCAAGATCCCGGACATTCACGACTGCATCCGGTACGACGCCGTGCACAACGCACACCTGAACTTGACGGATGTGCGCGAGCTGTTAGAAATCTCCAGCGCCTTGTCGCACGCTCTCGTGCCGCAAGAGTACGGGATCAACCGCGACGAGAAGATCTTCATCGGGTCGGCCATGTGCCGAACGCTGCTCTCGAAGATCAACACCGACTTGGATCTGGCGCGCGGTCTCGGGTCGGATGTGCTAAAGGACCACAACACGCACCGCCTGAACCCGTCCTACGCCAAGAAGATCAAGTCCACGCACCGCTCCGTGCGCACGCGTCTGTACTTCACGAGTGAGTCGCATCTGCACTCGTTGTTGAACGTGTTGCGCTACGGACGGGAGGAGTGCACGATCAAGAGCCCCGTCGGTGAAGAAGCGCGCAAGTGGGTCGAAGACATCCCGGAGCTCTGCTACATGACGCATTTTGTCGTCCGCGTCTTCGAGCGTGTGCAGTACTCGCTGACGGACCCTGAGCGCTTCCGGGTCGAAATCTCGGTGTCTCCCGGAGCGGACCACGACCCGCTGGTCTCCGACCCGGAAAAGCAGATCAAAGTCGCGCCGCTCAAGATCATTTCGCGCGAGGGTCTCACGTGCCAGGAACTCGTCGACTACGTGGCCGACTGTATCGACTACGCCGAGAAGAACGAGATCAAAGAGATGATCAGTCGCACCGTGGCGGCCAAGAGCAGCAGCAACAGCCCAGACGCCACGCCCGGCGGCGACAGCAGCAATGGCAGCGGGGACGTGACACCGGTCAAGCGATCGCTGTACTCGCTCAGCAACAACAGTAGCGACAGCAACTTCAGCAGCGACAACTAACCCCCCAGCTCGTGCAAAGGAAACCCGAACAAAACACAGTAAGTAGCTCCGTATTCTCTTGAAATAATCCTTGGTTACTTCATGGTGTACGCACTTAGGTCTGCTGCGCATCTTCCTCCGGAGCTTGCTGGTCCCAACGCCGTCTGAAAGCGGCTTCCGCGTACGTTGCAGCTTCGGCTTCGGCTTCGGCCTCCGCTTCCGCACTGGAGACGTCACCAAAGCCACGAGCTGTACCCGGTGCAGAAGGGTCTCGCTTGATGGACGGTGACGGCGGCTGTTGCTCGCACTCCTCGGGGCGACCACCACCTGCCCCTCCTGGAGGCACGGAAGTCTCGAACCGCGAGATCTCGTCGTGCCGAGACTTGAGATGCAGGAACTCCTCGCGGCCGTGGTCCAAGTGCACCATCTCGTCGTTCAAGTGCTCTGTTTGTTCGAACTGGGTGATCTCGCGGTGCGCAAACTCGCCGTCGAGGGACTCCATGTGCAGGACTTCGGTTTGGTGGCGCTCCTTCTCCACAAGTCGCTGCGGTTGACCTTTCTCGTCGATCTTGGTGTACTCGGTGATCCGCTCCTGGATGGTGACTTCGCGCTTCTTCCAGAGACCTGGAGCTGGTGGGGCTCGTGTCACCGCATGATGCGCGCGTGACGGATCGAAGGCCACGAGGGCGTCACTAGGTTGGCGCGGGTTGAACGAGCGAGGAGGAGGCGTAGGCAGACTTGCTTCATGCTGCTGTCTCTCTTCGTGCGCCGCTCGCACTGCCGCCGACTGAAGAAAGCGCACAAAGTCATCAAAACCCAATTGCGTCTGCTGCGGGGCCAAACCGAAGACTTGCACAAGCAGCAGACGGCGATAGGGCGGAACAGACAAGTAGGCGCACAACTCATCCAGCTCCAAGAAGCCCCCACTCGTCCCTGGATCGCTGCTGTCGACGCGCTTCCGAAGAAACTGGAACTGCTCCTGCAGTGTCTCCTTCGGGCGACGCAGGTTGAACGCACGCAGAACCAAAAAGTGCTGCAACTTGATGCGCCGCTCAGTCTCTCGAGCCTCTCGTGCCGTGTTCTGGTTGCCAACATCGTGCAGGTTTCCGCTCCCGCTGCGACTGCCAGTGCCGTCTCCTTTAGCCACCGTCATTGCGTCAGTACGGAAAAAGGCACACTGGCAAGCGCCTTGTCAACTATGGAGCGCTGCACTTCCTGCTGCGACGTTCAGACGCCATTGCTCTGGGCATTCGAGCAGTAAAATTAGCGCTTGATGCTCGCTAGTTCATCGTCCCATGGCTATCTTCTGCTTGAACCTTCTCGTCGTCTTGAGCGTTATCGTCTTCATACGCCCACGCGGCCAGCAGCTCTGCCTCCACGTCTTGCTTTGCAGAAGTTGCCTCCGCACTTTGCTCTTCTTCTTCCTTGTTACTTAACACGATGCACGCGTGGGCAAAGGCACAGCGCAGGCGACCGAATGCGCGGTGGGAACAGAGCGCGCCAAGGTCACGTTCAATCTCCACCGGGTCTTCCAAGCACAGGCGAGTATCGTTCTGACGAGACCAGCCCTTGCTAGTCTTCAGCATGACGTCGGTTGTGCGTAGGCTCACCACTGTGTGCTCGTAGTCAAACTCGCAAGTGTAGAAGCGGAAGAATCCACGCCGAAGCCCCTGCCAACTTCGTGCTCCTTCAGTGTTTTCCATGCCACTGACGAAGCTTTTGTCCACCTTGTCGAGCTGCTTGTCGATTTCATCGTCAGTCAATGCACGCAGCGAAGGTTCATCCTCAACGGAGAGTGAGCTGCAGTCCAGCACCGGCAATACACGAGCTCGTTGCAGATAATACAGCGCGAGCAGCATGAGTCCATATGAGCTCAGCGCGCCGCCAACGACGTGCTTCTTCGTTTGTCGCCACTTGCGCAGCCACTTGCAGAATCGTCGCACCTGCTGAAGCTGTTTGCGCTCTGCAGGACTGGCGCTAGCACTTCCGTATAGCAGCCGCCGCAGGAGGCGCGTGTTCCAGAGCGCGGGGACGTTGTTCACGCACAAGTCGCACGGCAGGCGTGTGGCTGGGTCCTGGAAGTGGACGATCGGAATGCGCGCTCGTGTCACAGCGGTCATGTCTTGCTCGGTTTCGTCTGTTGCGTCGGGTAGCAGGTACAGCGTCAGATGCTCTTTCACTTCCGTGACGAGCAGCGCCGTTTCCTGGCGGAACTGCGGCGCAGACGGCAGCAGCACGCAGAGATCCACATCCACCGGGGAACTACTGCAGTTTTCCTCAGGCTGAGAGAGAAGTCCAGTGGCTGAGGATCCGAAGACGAGCACGCACGCGTCCGGCCACATGAGCCGCAGCACGTTCTGCACTCGCCGAGCGACTTGCTGCCGGCGCTGCAACTCGCTTGCCATGATCTCATCAGCGTCCTCATCCACATCATCAACCATCGCTGCTTCTGAAGACCCGGCCTCAATCAGATCGCTAAACGCCCGCGCGTGCATCGGCACGAGATGCAGCAGCTTCCCCGTGCGCAGACACTGCGCCACCAGCGCTCGCTGCAGTCTCTGGCCGCGCTCCCTCTTGTCCTGCATTTTGGCGTCGTCCGACGCAGTCGGGTGCAGCATCAGGTGTGCGGCCGCCTTTAGCGCCGCCTTGTCCTGTGCGTTCTCGGTCGCTGTCTGAATCAGCCAGGGCCACAACACGCCGACCAGCCGGTCGGCCGTCGGCAGCGCGCGCTCGTCCAGCTCCACCAGGAGCTGCGCCAGTAGCAGCGGCGACGGCGCGCCGGACAT